>CM068346.1:14316205-14551205 GCA_034769755.1 Odontamblyopus lacepedii | reverse complement strand
AGGGAATGTGCAATCAAAACTGCACATAGGCTTAGGAAATGGGCAATTATTAACAGAATACGAGATTGCAAAGGGCTTACCTGTAAAGAGGGACTTAAAGGTCCTGTTGGTGTCTCACTCGTGGTCATACTGGGTCTTTTATTTATTTCTGTACTATGGAGGATGTTTGTGTGGTGCTGATGTTGCTGTGTTGTCCTGCCGTTGTGTTGAAGCCTGTGTTCCCCTGTCCCAAGACAAATTTCTCCCATCGAAGACAAGAAAGGATTATTTTACCTCAACAACTATCAAGTCACACACAAAACACACACACTTTAACTTCATAATAACACATATTTGCCATATTTACCACATCACTTTGCACTTTACACACTACTATCCTTGTATCCCTGTTGTATCCTTGTACTTTACTATTGCATTTAACCAATTGTGATAGTATCTCAATTTTCAATTCAAATCAATTTATTTTTGTAGCGCCCAAAATCACAACAACAGTTGCCTCTAAGGGCGTTCCAAGATTTTGATGAGTAAAACATACACACAGACATATCAAAACAAGAATAAACAACATTCATGTAAAGCAGCAAATGAAACATTGTCCAGTCATCCCCTGTCCTTAGACCCTCCTTCTCAGCAAGGAAAAACTCCAAAAAACCCAGGGTCCTGGGAAAAAGAAGAAACCTCGGGGAGAACTACAGTGAAGGAGAGATCCACTCCCATGGACGGACAGGCTATAGATGTCCAGGCCCGTGGGCCAGTTCGGTATGGCCACATCTACCCAGGTGGGGAAGGAGGCCGGGCGAGGAGGGGAGGCCGGGCAAGGAGGAGACCGGGCGAGGAGGAGGAGATGGGTCCAGCTGCCATCAGGCGTCTGAAAGAGTTACACTTCACAGGGGGAGTGGGACAGGGGACAACATGTGAATAGCAATGAACAAACTACAGATGAGAACATAGTAAGTGATGCTGATGAGAAAATAGGAGGAAACAGAGGACAGTGCTCAGGTTGCCACACTTCCCCCAGCTTGTTATCTCCTGCGGCAGCTTATCTTAGTAACATCAACTAAGTAACCTGGTCATAAGCTATTCCGAAGAGGAAGGTTTTAAGCCTGGCCTTAAATAAAGAGACTGTGGGTGCCTGTTTAACATCAACAGGGAGTTGATTCCATAACACAGGAGCTTGGTAACTGAAGGCTTCTTTTAGTTCCTGTTAGGACTCTGGCCGCTGCATTTTGGACCAAAGTATAGTATCTAAACTTAAATGTGAACGCTCATAAGTATAATAGGCTATCACATTTATATTATTATGTGGGAAAAGCAGAATGTTAGAAAAATAGTAAAGTCCCGCTACTCTGACAAGGAAAAAAAAAAAGTTTAAGTAGTGGGACGTTTGAAAAATAATGTTTATGCCACAACTCCGACAATTGTCAAATGTCAGTGTCTAAATAGCGGCACGTAACCGTTTAAACACATGGAAAAACAACTTCTAAACACACAGTTGCGGGCTGCTCTTGTCTTGTCAAAAATCTATAGCAATAAACTGATCCATGACCACTGATGTTGAGTCCTTGAGCAAGGCACTGGTTTCAAAAACAGGAATTTGGTTTAAAGACAAACTATGTACCTTTTCTTTTGGAGGGTTTGCCACATGCTTGTTTCTATGGAGAGGGTGTTGCTCTGCCAAGAATGTTCCAGGGCATTAGTCTTATCTTACTTTGAGAAGGGTTTTTTTTAATTGTTCAAAATTCATTCTTCACAGATCTGACCTGTTTGTCTCCATGGAGATGAACAAGTTTCATGAAATACTGTGGCACATTCCTGATAAAGAAATAGACACTCAACCAAGATTAAACTAGGACTCAACCAGGACCGGACTAAACCAGGACTAAATGAGGGCCAAACCAGGACTAAACCACAACTAACCAGGACTAAACAGGACTCAAACAGAACTAAACCAGGACTAAATCAAGACTAAAGGACTAACTTAAGGGGACTAAATTAAGTCGAAATGAGGACTAAACAAGGACTCAACTTGGACTAAACCAGGACTAAATCAAGACTAAACCAGGTCAAAACCAAGACTCAAGCAGGACTAAACCAGGACTAAACCAAGATTAAACCAGGATTGAACCAGGACTAAACTAGGACTCAACCAGGATTAAACCCAGACTAAAAAGGACTAAATCAAGTCAAAACGAGAACTAAACAAGGACTCAACCAGGACTAAATCAAGACTAAACCAGGTCAAAACCAAGACTCAAGCAGGACTAAACCAGAACTAACCCAGAACTAAACCAGGACTACACCAGGATTATCTAAGAACTGCAGGAACAAACTCATATCTTTTTTTTTAAAAACAAGATCTATAAATGAGTTCCAAACCGCAGACTATACCAAGACAAACACACTTCAAATAGGAGTGAAAACCAGAACCGAGTCTAAACCAGGTCTTATCCTGAACCAACCCAGGCTCTTGTACCTGTAGTCGTAGCTGTGCCACATGTTGAGAAGCTGGGCCGCCCTCAGTGTTTTATGGAGGTTACAATAGCACAGACAGGTGCACACGACTCCAAATGAGCCCGAGGACAAAAGTTAATTTGGTAAAAGCTCAGATTCAAATTGCCTAAATAAATCTCCTCTACTGTTTTAATATTGGAAATGAGGACTCTCCAAATGTCTCCCAACGAGCGCGCAGATGAATGGCTGCAGTTCTCTGACCGGACACAAGGGGGAGAGAGTGATCTGTAGTTTAAACCGTATAAAGGTGGTCAAATAATAGTTTTAAATATGTGCTTCAAGACAGTTTTGAAATATAGAAATTGTGAATCCAACAATTTATCTACATTTATTATTGTTGCAGTCTCTAGTAGTAGTAGTAGAAGTAGTAGTAGGGAATTGTGGTATTTAATATTTCATTTTTACAAATTATTTTCAAAATCACTTATGTTTGGCTCATTAGACAAAAGCCATAATTTAACACTCCGTAGTGTTATTGTAATTCTAATTCTAATCTTATGAGCCTTGGCGCATTGTTTCAGCATTATCTTAAATCCAATAAAGCTACATATATGCACAGTTAGCAGTGATTTAGTGCCGTGAATATGTGAAATACTTTTAAAAATACAGTTTGATTTCACTGAGTATTTGTAATTTGTACTTTTTGTTAAAAGTGCACTGTGTGGAGGGTCCGTTACCTCCTCGTCTCCATGGAGATGTTGTTGCTTTGCCCGGAATGCTTCACAGTATTGCATTAAATGTACCGATCTGCATGGAGACAAAAAAAGTGACAGCACCAAGCCAAGTTCAAAGCCAGATCTGTGGACAGGTGAGGAAGCTCATGTTTTTTTAAGCAGTAAAAACATGTAAATAGTGGATAAATTCACGATGGATTAGTTTAATGCTACTGTCAAAGCAATAACATCTCACTCCTAACAGAAAAGTGACACAATGCACCTTTAATGCAGCTTTATTGAAAATATTGTGATAACTCTAACATTGAGTGTGGATTCAACGACAAAAAACATACAAAAAATCAGTTCTCACAGCCTTTTATTTCTCTCCTCTTTCTCATACTCTGTATCTATATCTTTCTCACTTTCTATCTTACTCTATTTCTTCTTCTTCTCCACGTTTGCAATTTGAGAATTTCATTTTTTAAAAAAAATAATTCTCTTTATTGTTTTTTTTAGTAAATCAAGCATATATATATAGATGATACAATATAACCTAAATTATAAAATAAAAACAAAACAAAACCACACAGCAAAAAACTAAATCTTGTCAAGTTAAGATGACTTGAATTAATAAAGTTTTACAATGATTTGAGTCAATTTCACTTGACAAGTAAAATGATCTGCCAGTGGAATAAAACTTTTTGGACTTAAAATATGAAAATACATCTTGCTACACTTAAAATAAGAAAATCAACAACTTTTTGCACTTAAAATAAGAAACAAAATCGAATGTTGCTTGAATTAAAAAAACAAAAACAAAACACTTATTCCACTGGCAGATCATTTTACTATTTTAAGTTGAATCGACACAAATAAAATAAAATGTTCTTAATTTAAGTCATTTTAACTTACCTAGATATTGACTTTTTCCAGTGCGGACAAAAAGAACAGTGAACAACAAGAAGATTCTTCATAATATCTTTTGCAGCTCAGTTTACACATATGTGGAGTTGTAGAAATCTATAAACGGTTGCCAAATATTCTCAGATTTCCCTTGATTTCCTTATTTTTTCTAATTGTAGCTGTTTCATAACGTCTTTCATGATGATCGAATATGATGGGGGTGTTGTTTGTGTCCAGTGTAACCAGATGAATCTACGTGTTAAAAGCATCACAAAAATGTACCGTACAGATGTGAAGGTTTGATATACTTCAACAGTTGCCGACTTGACTCCAAAAGAGAGCAAGTATTGGATCTGAATTTAATGATTTTTTAAAGAATTTTGGACAAAATATCAAATATGCTTTTCCAATATAATGTAACACTAGTGATGCCGGCTGCATCAGGCACAAAAAGGATTTTCAAAATTACAATATTTTCTGATCTATGTTATAACATTTCCTCATCACAAACACACCTGGAGTCGTGTTTTGTCTCGTACATATATTTAACACACAAACCCTGCAGATTTAGGCTGTTCTCTCAAACAGAAAACACTCTGTGCCACCTTGTGATGTCAAGCGGTAATACAGAAAATGCTCCACTGTGTTTTTAAACTCTTCACTAGAATCATTTGGATAATTTCAGCTCTTAAATTCCCAATCTCTGCTGAACAAAAAGTAAACATATAGCTGTTAAAGCTGTTGAAGCCTACTTCTTAATGACATCACAAGGTGGAACAGAGCATTCTGAGCTTTGGGGATGACAGACTAATACTAAATGATTACTCAAACCATGTATGAATGAAACAAAACACAACTCCAGGTATGTTTTTGAACCGGAAACATTATAACATAGACCAGCAAATTGCCTAATATGGGCCCTTTAACCTTACAATTATAATAAATAATCCATAAACCAAGATTACAATTTGACGCTTCTCTAAATTGATTTGATATTTGCCCAGCCTGACAGTAATTTACAAAGAAAACAATTTACCAGCAGTAACGTCTGTACAAAAACATGGCAGTGTGTGTGTTACATGTTTTATGCATCACTGTCCTCCCCGGAGCTTTTAAACGATCATTATTAAGACAAATAAGCCCCGTGTTTCTTCCGGAAGGTGAATATTTTCTCGACACTTTGATAAATCTGACCTGATTTCAGTTCAAATTTGTCACACAGACGGAGCAGAACGACGGGCCGAGCTGTTGTCCTTGATGGAGCTAAAAGACAAACCAGCTACAAACCGCTAAAGCAAATCCAGCCAAAATGTGTGCGTAAAGAGCTGTTTGTTAGACTTGAATCTGGCAACCCGTTCATCCACTCATCCACTCATCCACTCATGCGCTCACTGTAAACCCAAGCTCTGCTAAATTACACGAGGTTTGTCCACAGTGAAAACACATGTGGTGCAAGCAGTGTTGTGGCTCCAATAAAGAAAACAGAAAAATAGATCATTCAGTAATTGATAATGTGCTCATTTTATTCAATTTATCATTTTTACTCATTTATTTTTTGCCCAAATTGCCCAGAAACCCTTTTAATCACACCCCCATCTTCTAATTGACCGTAATGAGCTTTCTTTTGCTTTCTTTCCTTTCTTTCTTTTTATTTACACATGGTTTGAATAAATAATAACAAAGGAGAAATTCAATTCTGTCAACTGGACAAAAGTTTCTAATTTCTAAACTCATCTGGACACTGACTTACACAGCAAATTTCTCTGATCCGGCCAAGATTTTAAAACTTTTATCAGCGTATTCATCTTGTTTTAAGCTTTATTATCTACTCACTAGTTCTGGCTTGGTTGTATAATCTTAAAAACTGTCACATATATTTCTTCCATGACTCAACTAGTCAGAAAATCTTAAATTTAGGCAATAAATGCTAAAAGAAGCGACACCTATTTACCATAGTTTCCCCTGCAACACTTCATTTGTTGTTAGATTCAGTGACACAGATTTGCTTGATACTCATGTACGTTTATCTCAAATTTAGCATTTATAAACTTATCTCCAGCCCATGAACACTCACCAGAGACTGCTTCATTCTAATCTAGAGGGAGTTTATTTTAAAAAGTGAAATTATGGGAAAACTACAAGTGCTATGAATGCCATATAGGGCTTGTGGACCTGCACAAAATACACTTGGAATTTTAGTTCTATCAGGTTCTATGCAAGTTAGGTAACATTTTATAATAAAGTGACATAATAAATGGCAAACTAGTAATTACCTAACCCTTCGTTAATATATTTTAATTGTTACTAAAATATCTATATTAATAGTTTTTTCATCATTAACTAAAAATAAGTTGTTTGCATGGAATCTGTGTATTGATGTTTTAACAAATAGAAAACAATCTATTAACTAGTATCATATTAGTATTTGTTAATAGTTAACTTAATGTCTTTTTTGTCACTAATTAATACTTATTTTTACATCATTTCAGATAACTTGTCAAGTAAAATGATCTTGCTGCATGGACAGACCATTTCACAACTTTTAAGTCATTTTCTGATAGATTTAAGTGTTTATATTTTACATTTTGGCCAGACTTTTTTGCAGTGTATATTTGCCTGCAGGGAGGAGCTGACTACACTGAAACTACTCTGAAACTAACACACCTGAAGTTTACAG
Source organism: Odontamblyopus lacepedii (assembly GCA_034769755.1). NCBI lineage: Eukaryota > Metazoa > Chordata > Actinopteri > Gobiiformes > Gobiidae > Odontamblyopus > Odontamblyopus lacepedii. Next base: position 14,544,458 of record CM068346.1, on the reverse strand, counting down.
TTTCTGTTTGTTAGCTCGGTCTATTGAACTGCACTAAGTATCTGCATAATCATTGAAGCCTTCTTTTGATTTAGGTCTGAGGATGGAGTTGTAACTAATAATGTCATAAGAAATAAATACACAAATAAATACAATGTAGAAGAAAGCGGAGGCACCAATTGTCCTTAGCATTTGACCCATTTTTCAAAGTTGCTGGGGTAAAAACTGGCAAGAGCAGTTTAGGTTCATGGAGAAAACTGAAGGTGCAAAACAAGAAAAAACAAAAACAAAAAAACTGATTATTATTATTAAAAACGTATTATTATTATTATTATTATTATTATTATTATTATTATTATTATTATTATTATTATTATTATTATTATTGCATGGACCAGTGAGTGCAAAAAAAAAAAAAAAGAAAGATCTACACTTTCTTTCCTCTCTCGTTCTTATCCTCACTCCACCTGATGCAGTTTGTAGTTTGGGGATTTAAAGTTTCTGTTTGTAAAAATGTGTCTTCTTCAATCCTCCCTAACTCTCCACAGTCTCTCCTCTTTCTTCCCTCTCTCCTGTCTCTCCTCTTTCCTCTCTCCCCACCTGTCCCCTATAATCCACCCACCCTGTCCCCATCCTCTCTTCTCCCTTCTCCTTTTTCTTTTGTCTTATGCTCTTTCTCTTTTCAAAACCCCCTCTTTCTCTCATCCCTCTTCTCTCTCCTTACCTGTTCCCACTAATCCACCCACTCTTTCCCCTCTATCTCTCCTTCCTCTCATTCTACCCTCTCTCCCTCTCCTCCTGTCTCTTCGCTCTACCTCTCCTCCTCTCTCTCTTTCCTCCTTTCTAGTCTCTCTCCCTCTCCTTCTCTCTGTTCTCTCTCCTTCTCCCCCTCTCTATTTTCTCTCCCTCTCCTCCTCTCTATTCTCTTTCCTCCTTTCTAATCTCTCTCCCTCTCCTTCTCTCTGTTTTCTCTCCTTCTCCCCCTCTCTATTTTCTCTCCCTCTCCTCTCTATTCTCTCTACATCTCCTCCTCTCTCTTTCTCTCTCCCTCTCATCCTCTCTGCCTCTCATTCTCTCTCTTCTCTCTCCCTCTCCTCCACTCTATTCTCTCTCCCTTTCCTCCTCTTTCCCTCTCGCCATTTTCCCCTCCCCTCTCTCGTCATCTCCCGATCCTCTCTCCCTCCTCCCACCCCTCCTCTTTCTCCACTCTCTCCTCCTCTCCCCTCCCTCTAAACTCCTTCTCTTTCCCTCTCTTCCCCCTCTTCTCTTTCTCTCCCCTCTCTCCATCTCCCGTTCCTCCCCTCCCCTCCTCTCTCTCTCTTCTCTCCCCTCTCCTCTTTCTCCCACCCCTCTCTCCTCCTCCTCTCCTCCCCCTCTCCTGTCTGAACTTGGCTGGGACTTACTTTATATCCTCGCACACAGGGGAGCGATGCTTGCAGATAGACCCGCCTTAGCCGAGCCCCCAGATCCCAGCGCTAATAAGATCCAAACTTTCTCCTTCTTTTTTGGGAAGATAAAACTGTCACAGAGAGAGCCACAAATCCGCTCCCAGCTGCAGAGGTATTACCAAGTCTCACTCTGTTTTTTAAAATGGGTCTGGAGTATGTTGTGGGTAATAGAAGAATAGATCAGAACAGAAGAGCAAGTGTCTTAAGTGTCATCATGCATTATTTAGCAAGAATTTGGAAACATGGTAACTCCGAGAAGGCGTGAGGACAGGAAAGGAGCTCGGAGTAGAGACGATGCTCCTTCACATTGGGTGGAGTCAGAATACTATACCCGATCCAGGTACATCCGACTGAGAAGACGTCCCATGTAGACCTAAACTGCAAAAAAGCATGGGCACAATTTAAGATATAAACACAGAAAATTGGAAAATGACTTAAAAATAGTGAAATATTTTGTCCATGCAGCAAGGTCATTTTACTTGACACATTATTTTAAAATAAACTTCCTCGAGACATGGGCTAGAAATAAGTTTATGGATACTAAGTTTTAGATAAACATGAGTATCAAGCAAATTTATATCACTGAATCTAAAAACAAGTGAAATGTTGCAGGGGAAAACTAGGGTAAATGGATTTTAAACATTTATTGCCTAAAGATTTTCTGACTAATAGACACATGGAAGAGCTATCTGTGACCATTTTTATGATTATACAACCAATTCAGAACTAGTAAGTCAATAATAAATCTAAAAACAAGATGAATATAAGTTGATATAAGTTTTAAAATCTTGGCCAGATCAGAGGGACTGTGGTTTGAGATCAGCGCAAATGATCCAAATGAATCTAGTGAAGGTGTGTGGAGTTTAAAAACACAGTGGAGCACTTCCTGTATTACCACTTGGTGACAAGGCAATGTGAAATAGAATGTTTTTAGTTTAGTAGTAAGATCAGAGTCTGAATAAGCAGGATTTGTGTGTTAAATATTTGGGAATGAAACGAAACACAATTTGAGGTTTGTTTGTGATGAAGATTATTGAACATTATAAGATAAAACACACGCACACGCACACACGCGCACGCACACACACACACACGCACACACACGCACACACACACACGCGCACACACACACACACACACACACGCACGCACACACACACACACACACACACACACACACACACACACACACACACACACACACACACTGTAGACCCATTAAAAGTGTGGACACATTTTTGCCAATGAGATGAATCGTGTAATAAGATGAAAATGCAAATCATTCATTAATAGCTTGATAATTCTTCTATAAAACAAACAGTGAAAAAATGCCAGTGTATTTACCTCTTGTTTCGGTGGTGTACAGTCTCCTTCAAAACCGACTCCACTGATGTTAAGAGTCTGTGATCATCTGTTGTTTCCAGGCGAGTCCGGTTGGATCTGTCAGACTGACCTCTGCTGCCTCTGTGCTGAACTCTGCAGGGAGAAACCTGCACTGGAAGATCTAGACGCTAACACGGTTTTTCCAGGTCATACCAATCTGTATTTGGACAGGAGACTGCTGAGAATACCAGGTGATGCCATTGTGTACTTAGGCAAGGCACTTCACTCATCATTGGCTGGATATTCACCTGAAGGAGCTGTGTAACAAACCAGAAAAAAAGAAAGACCAAGCTTAAAAAAGGTAAACATATTCTCAACTCTGTGCTCATTTTTTAAACTACTACAAGACTTAATATTTTATCTTCCAAACCCATATCCAGTTTATTTATAAAGCACTATTAACAGCAACAAAACAGAATACAAAAAATATGTATAATACAATGAAAAAATATATACTTTTTTTTTTTGGAGCAGTAAAAGACCTCAAAACTAGTTAAAAGCCAAAGAAAACAAGTGTGTTTTGACAAGTGATTTAAAAGCAAGGAGAGAACTCTTGGTTGTGGTTGTTGGTGTAAATCTCAGATTTGGAGTTTTGCAAATTCTTTGAATAGTCTGGACCATGCTCAAAAATCCTTCACTCTTATGACTGGGGACTTAAGCAGTACTAAAACAGGACTAAACCAGAACTAAATCAGAACTAAATGAGGACTAAATCAGAACTAAATGAGGACTAAATGAGGACTAAATCAGAACTAAATGAGGACTAAATCAGAACTAAATCAGAACTAAATGAGGACTAAATCAGGACTAAATCAGGACTAAATGAGGATTAAATCAGGACTAAATCAGAACTAAATGAGGACTAAATCAGAACTAAATCAGAACTAAATGAGGACTAAATCAGGACTAAATCAGGACTAAATCAGGACTAAATCAGGACCAAATCAGCACAATACCCACCCCCACCCAAGTCTTAAAGGAGACCTATGTGCGTGTGTCTGATCTGTAGTTATAATCAATGACAAACGTGGATCATTATTTTATAATTTGCATATTTTTATCTAAAAGAAACAAGTCCACTGACTTAGGCTTTAGCTGCACATCACAGTTGCAGATTTTTTTTTCATTTGCACCAAAATGACGACACAACTCTGCCGAATCCTATGTGTATCACCGATTAAGAAAATAAAATTAAGCAACAATGTAAGCACAGAGCAGTGGGCGTATGCTGGTGGAGGTGAAAATCAGCAAAATTAAGCGATTAAACATTGCTCAGACGTGCACAAATCAGTTTAAATTCAACTTCTGCTTTAGCTGAACTTTCTCTTCCATTCTCGATGTCTCAGAACCACAAAATTAAACACCTAAGTATGGATTCATTAATAGTTGAACAGGTGTACTTATAATAAAATGTCCCCCATTGTGTCTCCATTACAGTGCATGTTAAATCGCTGTAAAAGAGCGGCAGAAATAGTTAAAAGAAACACATTTGGTCTTTACATCGGGACTGGGAGCGGGGGCAATTCTCCTCAAAGGTCAGTGCAGATGTGGAGAGAGCGCACGTTTCAGCCCCTTCTTTTAGCTCCAATGAATTAATTATAACATTAGGGGACGCTCTGGGGCCCGCGCGCTGTGATGAAGTGAGCACATATAGTTTAAAAGAGTGGCTCTGTCTCCGGGGCCGTGGGCTCCTGAACCCCACACAGATGTATAAAACATGAGGGGACAGGGGGACGGTCACCTATGGCAACAGTGGACACTTCAGAATGGATTAAACAGCATTATTAAGTGTCTATGCATCGGGCTGGACAGAATGTAATGTATTGTATTTAAAGGCACAGTGCACGTCTTTCTGGAATATTCTACGAGTTTAGGCAGTCATTTCAATTTCATTTAACCTTTATTTCACCAGGCAAAACATTAAGAACAGATTCTTATTTACAGTGTTGGCCTAGAACAATTTAAGGGAAAGGGGAAGAAAACAATAAACATATTCACACATACAATAAGCAATAAATGAATGATCAATCAGGCAAAAGAACACTATTTCCATGGAAACAAGCACGTGAGAAACTTCTCCAGGACAAGTGAGAGTCAGATTTGTGGAGACGCAACGACACTCACGGTAATGATGCATATTTTTCTATGTTTTAATGTGAGCAGTGTCGCCTCTCCACAAATCTGACCTGTAACTTACATGGTCTGTATGAAGGCAGAAAGGTTTAATGCCATACTGTGAAACAGTCCATGTAAATCCATGTATCATTTGTTCATTCATTTTTCAACATAAAACCAAAAATAAGAAAACAAACAAAAAAAACCAAAACCTTTTCTTAATTATTGGACACGTATTTCGTTGACCAGAAGAAAACACACACTTCAGCTGCTACCGGCTTTTCTGTCATCTCGTTTGACGTTACTCCACGGACACAAAGATGATCCAAACTTTTTCCGCAGTTCTTCTGATGATACTGAAGCAGCAGCTGGACAGTTCTCTCCTCACGCTTTACGTCTGCGAGCTGAGGAGGAGAAGGGAAGAGTGTCGGAGAAGGAGGAAGAAGACAAACTGAGTCTGAGGCTGCGACACCTCAGCCCACTCCCACATCCCGCTCACAAATCCAGAGAGCAATGGAGGAAAGTCCGAAGAGACGACTGGAGGAGCCGGATCGTCCAGATCACGTCAAAAGGGCAACCCAATGAGCAGGAACGACCGGTATTATCTTGAAGAAGAATAACTGTTTACATGATCAAGGAATAAATAAATTTGGCTTTAAAAGAAAAATAAACCACCCACTTAATTCAGAATTAAGTTTAATTCCGAATAATAATTTTCATTAGGAATTAAGTGTTTACATGGTCTTTATAAAGCGGAATTCATTTTTATTCAGAATTAAATTATTTTTATTCTGAATTAAAGCTCTCATGTAAATGTGGCAAATGTGAGATCCAAACTAATGAGAAGGTCCAACATTTGTGGATCATAAGTTTGGAGATTTCTTTCAGAAACAGTGAATCTTCCATAGAGTTGTACAGCCCCTGCCCTCCATCTAAAATGACATGATTAAATTGTAGAACGTGAACTCAAACTGAACCCTCCAACTGAAAAATGACACAGTGCATCTTTACAACTGAGGATATGTTTATTTTTCCCTCAGTTTCCCATACATACATACACATTTTTGAGCTAACCTTTGGAGATTCTGTTACAGATGCTCTCTGAATAATGTAATGTAGTGTCTTTGTTGCCGGGTGTCTGTACAGTGTCCTCTGCTTGTCCCGTGCTTCAGTCTGACCCTGGGCCGACCCTCACTGCTGTCAATCATGTGTGAGTGACAGCAGTGACTTCATGTCTGAGCGCAGATCTCGTGTCTAATATCGCACGTCAAATACAGATTTATAATGTGCAGTTTAGAGACGAGGGGTCACGAGCAAGGGCAGGGGATGCAGAGTGAAGAGGAGCAATTCACTTTCATTTATTTGAGCATTTTGGAATCATGAAGCTGAGTCTTTTATAATGACCCAGTTTTAAAAGTTGTATATTCAGGGTTTTGACAGTAATTTTAGACACTTAAGTTTATATATTCAACATTTACTAACATAATATGATATAGTCCCAGACTGGGCAGGAGGCTGCACAGCCACAACCTCTCACCACAACAACAGTTTCTCCTGTCACTTCACAACACTTAGACTTAGACTTTATTGATCCACAAGGGAAATGACTTGGACACAGTAGCTCACACATCACAATATATTACAATAACAAAGAGTAAAAAAAAAAATTAAAAAATGGTAATAAACTTCTAAATAAAAATAATAAAATAATAAATAATACAAATAAAAAACTGGTGACTGGTATCAATAAGGCAAAATTATATAAAGGTATGTACACAGCAAAAACAGGAGGGTTAATATTTCAGGGTAAAATATTTCAGAGTTGTTTTTAACACAAAAAGTGTTAAATGGGGATTCGAGTTGAGGTTATTTTCCAGAGTTGATATGGCTGAAATGAATTCATCTTCCTCTAGTGTTCAGTCAACTTCCCTTAGTGTTAATTTGGCACCTCCAGCCCACCACTTCAAAATCCCACCAGAGTGCACTGAATGCGGTTTTTTAAGTTTACCATAATTTACACCCTTATGGTAAGTTTACAGTGCAGCATCCAAAAACGCCCTGGATGCCCCTGTTTGGATACCTTTGCATTTAAATTCTCACGCCCCGATGCGTGTCTTGGAGGCTGTACAAAAATGGGAGAAAAATACTTGCCGTGTGTCCAGAGCTGTGCTCTGCGAGTGTTGTGTTTTCCCGGTCTAGAGAGTGACTTTAGTGTATTTATTACATAAAACAGATCAGCAGAGCTCTGGCTCTCTGGGCCAGGGCTCCTCAAGCTCCAGGCTCCGAGCCATGGAGGTCCGGCTGTGAAGGTCCGGCTGTGGTGGTCTGGCCGTGGAGCTCTACGCTTCGGTTCTCAGCTTGGCTCTCGTCCCTGATTGGTTGATGCCAAAAGTTCAGCTTTTTCACCTTCTGACTCCGATGCCTGAATGCTCAAGACGCACATCAAGGACCCCACCCACCTAGCACACAAACTATTCTCCCTCCTATCATCCAGAAAAGTTATGGCAGCCGCAGTGCAACACTATTAGACTATGCAACAGCTTCTTCCCACAAGCCTTCAGGCTCATCAACGCCCTCAGTATAATCACAATCAATGGTGGAATTGACAATAAAATTCACTTTGACTTTAAGTTAACGTGTGTAGTTACTACTCAAAATGTTCAATTAACTAAAATGTTAAAATGGATTCTGTGAGATTCAGTTTTAACCCTCCACTTTTTGCTGTGTTCAGTAAGAAAAACACAGATATTGTAACATAAATACAGTAAGGAAAAAGGGTGAGTTGTTGTACATCTGTGTGGAGTATTCTCAAAAACATAACTTAAACTACTTACATGGGTCGCTTCCAGGCATCTGCAGAAAGCCCCGACACTCACCGACATGCACACTGTTTTTCTTTCTCTTTCTGGTTACACTTAGAATTGACCAAAGTATGGCATTAGGGGTCTCCATGGACACCTGAAGGTGTGTGAAGTGACAGGTCAGATCTGAAGCTGCATGTTTACAGTATACTTTTTCAATAATTAAAAACTCTGAAGCTGAAAGAGTTTGGTGAGTGAAAACAGAGCACTCAAAACTATTCAGACACAGGGAGAACATGCAAACTCCAGACCGAAAACCTCACATGGTAGTCACATACAGATAATAAACTCTTCGCACGGTGAAGAGAACAAAATCCAGAATAAAACTCCCCATTTGAATCAGAGGAGCGGACGGATTAGCCAAACTTGGCCTGTCCATCGCTCATTTGTAATTAGTAGAAGATTAAAGCTCGTTCTATCTCTGGTCCATCCACACTCATATCATGGAGGTGCTACATGACACCCGCTGAGGCCCACCCACTGCGCCTCTAATTGGGTGCTTATTATAGTGGGCCCCTCCTGGTTCTGTGATGGCTCCAGACCTCACGCTCGGGCCATAAATCACGCCAGAGACCAGTGTCCAGCTGCGGAGAGGGCCTCATGCATATTCAGGACCAGAGAGAGTCGGGGTCAGGACTAATAACGCACGTAATTTGTAATTTCGCCTGGGTCTCGTTGGGCGGGTTGACCTATACAGCGCCCCCACTGGCTCACAGCGGTACAGCCACACTTAAACACAGTATTTTTATTCATAAGTTCATAAAGTGAGGTGGTTAAGGTTGGACTTGTTCTAGTTATTGTAAGTGTAGATGCTTTCAGTGAAGTTATTTGAAACGTGCTACAGGATCAGTGATCTCTCTATGATCAGAGGGTTGTTGAATTGTTGGTTAAAATTCCAGTTCTTACTGTAATGTCCTGGGCAAGACTTTTTGTATCTGATAATGTGATTGGTAGTTGAAGCCCTCAGCCCCGTTTGGCAGTCACGTTCCCTTCATCTACCCCAGGGCAGCTGTGACTATAACTGGCTCAGTGTTTTAGTGAGTTAAAACCACATCGAATAAGTGGAATTAAATTCTTTTGTATAATGTTCAATGTTAAACAGTTATCATTAAACTTATCATTTTCCATGGAGACAAGAAGATGACATTATCAGGCTAAGTTACAGGTCAGGTCTGTGAAGAGCTGCCCCCACTAACAGTAATAATGCAATCAATATAATTTGGAGAAATAAAAACATGAATAAATGCTAAAAGTTTCTACTGTAGAACATTCCAGAGAAACACAATAACATCTCCATGGAGACAAGCGTGGAGAAAAGTGACATTGCTCCCCTTTAAAGTTTCATAACCAGTAGCTCATTTGTTTGTCCACTGATCGAAAGTTGGTGGTTCGAATCTTGACAAAAACATCATTAGTAGAGTCATATGCACTGACCCACAGGTTGGCGGTGTGATTCCAGCTCCCACAGATGAATACTGTTGTTTTGTCCTTGGGCAAGACACTTAACCCACTTCAGCCTAGTGTCTGCGTACACTGGTGTATGAATGTGTGAATGGGTGAGTTCCTTGTTGTAAATAACATGGTGGAAAAGTGCTATATAAAGATGTGACCATTTACCGTATGATTCAATGTTACACAGTATGGCATTAAACTTATCCATTTCCATGGAGACAAGAAGGTGACATCACCACGCTCAGTTATAAGTCAGATCTGTGGAGAGATGACCCTAATACATGTTATTTTGAGAGATAAAAACATGAATAAATGCAAAAAGTTTCTACTGTAGAACATAACATTTCCATGGAGACAACCATGTAATGGACCCCCATCAGTTTCATTCATGTTTGTCCACTGATCAGAAGGTCTGAATTCTGCTCTCGACAAAAACATCATTAGTTGAGCGATCAGACCCACTGACCCACAGGTTGGCTGGTGCAATTTCAGATCCCTCAGATGAATGCTGTCGTTGTGTCCTTGGGCAAGACACTTAACTCACCTCACTCCAGTGTCTGTGTACTCTGGTGTATGAGTGTGTGAATGGGTGAGTTGTTCCTTGATGTTTGAGTGGTTTGAAGGTGGAAAAGCGTGATATAAAAATTTGACCGTTTATAAGACTAAACTGGGACTAAACCAGGAGTAGCTTCAAATTGTAAAAGTAAAATTAAATAATCTGTGGACAAATGTGATGGCTCGTGTTATCTGTTGTGAGACGTCCTGCAGGTGGACAGAAGGATTTGTCTCTAAACACAAACAGAGGTGTGGAACTTCCGGGCCCCTGCAGATAAGGCCTCTCCAGGGACTGTGCGCTCAGATTAGCTCCTCCACCATCACAAATATTTGGCAGCAGGATGGAGTGTGGCCGGACGCACCCGCACATGAAATTAGACTGAAGAGAGGGAGAGAGACGGAGGGTGAGGGGGAAGAGGGGGAGAATGGAGGGGGAGGGAGGGAGAGAGAAAAAGATAGAGAGAGACAGAGAGGGAGAGAGAGAGACAGAGAGACTGAGAAAGAGAGAGACAAAGAGCGAGAGATATAAAGAGCGAAACAGAGAGAAAGAGAGTGAGAGACAGATAGACAGACAGACGTAGAGAGAGACCTAGACCCAGAGAGAGAGAGACAGACAGACAAAGAGGGAGAGAGCAAGACTGAGAAAGTGAGAGAGATAGACAGACAGAGAGAAAGAGAGAGACACACAGAGACATGCAAGAGAAAGAGCGAGAGACAGAGAGCGAGACAGAGAGAAAGAGAGTGAGAGAGACAGACACACAAAGAGGGAGAGAAAGAGAGACAGAGAGAAACAGAGAAAAAGAAAGACAGAGAGAGAAAGAGACAAAGAGAAAGAGTGAGAGAGACAGAGAGAAAGAGACAGACACACACACAGAAAGAGATAGAGAGAGACAAAGTTAAAGAGAGTGAGAGACAGAGAGAACAAGAGAGACTGAGAAAGAGAGAGAAAGAGACAGAGTGAGAGAGACACAGAGAGAAAGAGAAATATAGAGATAGATAGAGAGAGAGCAATGACATGAAACAGGAGCATGATAGATGAAAAAAGTAGAAGAGAGAAGAGAGAAGGATGGGGGCAGTGGTAGATTAGAGACGAAGGACAGGAGAGAGGGACAGGGAGACAGAGTGAGCCTGGGACAAGCAGGGAGGGACAGAAAGAAAGAGAGACAGAGAGAGGAGGAAAGAGGAGACGGGAAAAAAAGAGCAAGAAAAAGCCGGTTTCTTTAGTGCATCCTGACATTGTGTCCTTAGGCAAGACACTTCTGCCACCCACTTTTGCCCATGAAGGTGGTACATTAGCGAGTAAATGATGAATGCAGTGTACAGCGTGGTGTTTTTAAAGGCACTACATAAATCCTATGTGTTACGGTTATTATGAAGTGGTTAGTGGAATGATAAATGGTTGACTATTTAATTACTGTCATGAAAAAAAGAAAAAAAAGAATATGGGGCGTGACAACTTAAATTATCTTTTTTTTTTTTACCCCCACAGAAAATCTGCATAGTGGGGGCAAAGTACATTAACTGCCCTACCCCTCCAACAGCTCCCCCAGTCACACTAATACATATACGCAGCAGAAACAAGAGTTGAAGGTGTTTTGCTCAAAGGCACAACAAGAAAATGGGGGAAGCTGGATTTTGACTCTTTCAGTCAATGGGCTCATATTACTGTTTTCTGATCTGTTCTAATGTCACCTGGAGTTGTGTTTTGTTTCATTCACATATTTACTCTATTCCAAACACTCTATTCCACCTTGTGATGTCATGGGGTGATACAGGAAGTGCTCTATTATGTTTTCAAATCCCATACACCTTCACTTGAATCACATATTGGATATTTTCAGCCCACAAACAAGTTTAGTTTTGTCTCTACAGAACAAAAGGTCAAAGGTAACTGTTAACTTGAAACTACTGCTTCATGACATCACAAGGTGGAACAGAGCATTTTGAGCTTTGGAGATGTAGACAGACTGATAATAAAGGGTTACTCACATGTAAGAATAAAACAAAACTCAACTCCAGGTCTGTTTTTGATTAGCTCAGAAGACTCATTTGTATTTTTGTAATATAGGACTTTTAAGGACACAACAAGAACATGGGGGAAGCTGGATTTGAACCCTCACCCTCTCAGTTCCAGAGTTGTCTAAAATGTCTTATATAAGCCTATTATTTTACCTTTGTCCCTTGTCTAAATATGACTAATTAATAAGAGAAGATAACTGACTTTCTTTGGTCTCATATAAGCTCAGAATGACCCTGTTCTCTGACCTCTGTAAACACTGTGGCTTTATCAGCGTTCTCTTCCTGATCAGACCAACGCTGTGCTCTGATTGGACACCCCCCGGCTACAGACGCACTATTTTAAAAACAATTTCAGTTCATGAATTTTAATCACCTTAAATGTACGTATAAATGATGAATTAAGTGATTCTAAATAGAGCCAGGTGGGTGCACTTGCAGAGAGCCTACAGTCAAAAGCTTTGGGGGCTGTACATGCTTCTTTATGTTTCAGAGGGGGTTTTAATGGCACTTAGCATATTTAGATCATCGTGGTACTTTTAATTGTTTTGAAAATGCTATATTTGCCAAAAACAGCATATGAACATTAGTCCTGTAAATGAATTAAAATATTTAATCACAATTAATCTCATGAATGTCATAGTTAACTCGTGATTAATCACAAATTAATCACACATTTTTGGTCTGTGAATAATCATTTTAATACTCTTATCTTCATAGAAAAGTGGATAGGCTTGCTTTGTGCAAATGTTTTTTTAATTGCAACTGTGTTTGCAAACGTGTTTGTCGGCCCAGTTCTGCTGTACTAAGCCGTCATCAGACGGTGCTGTTTGTTTACATGTGGTGCAGCAGAGCTAACGCTTTTAGTGGAGAAAATAAGTCCAGCGGCACAAGTATCTATTAAATAGTGAGGCAGATCTGAGTCTTGCTACGATGCGCGTTCCCTCATGAGTTTATGGATATAACAACTCAGAACAATGAGAACATCCGGAGAAGAGAAGCTGCAAAACTTCTGTCTCTGTCTGGAGCGACTTTATTTCGTGTTTTCCTCATATGAGTAATCATCAGTTCACCTGACAGGGCTTCTCGGTTTTGTATAAATTGTTTTGCTTCACAGCCAGATCCTGTAGTTTTTTTTAACATTATGAGCAGTGGCCACAGCTTGTTTGTGGTAAAAAAATGAACATTGTTTTGCGTTAACTTGTTACTAACTAACTAATATTTGACAGCACTAATGGACATATTTAATAAGTTTCAGTTTAATTTTTGAGGCTCCCCCCTGCACATTGCAACAGGTTTATGAAGTTGTAGTGAATTGTTTTTTATTCTGTCTTTGAATATTTATAGAGAAATACTGTGCCTCAGCATGACATAGGCTTGTGGGTTGAGCATAAGACAGAATCTTAGAGCTAACTGTAAGGAGGTTGCAAAGAAACCCCAGGAGAGATCCTGGGCCTTTACATAACATTACTCAAACATACATGGGTGACATCTAAAACTTCAGGCATGTTTCTGATGACGGAACGTTGTAATAAGGAAAACAGCTTCAAAATCCCCCGCCTTTAAACTTCTGCAAAGGAGCTGGTTATTTGTCTCTGAAATGGGAAATCTAATTCTTGTAAATATCTCCCCATAGTTTGTCATAAAAGCAGAACTTTGTGACCGAACCAGAGCACTCAGTCTGCATCTCATTATCATATACTTTATTGATCACAAGAGCCGGAAACATGACTGAGCAGCAGTAGTAGTGATAGTAGTTGTATTAGCGGTAGTAGTAATACTAGTAGTAGTAGTAGTTGTGGTAGGAGGTAGTAGTTGTAGCAGTAGTAGCATAGACTGTATAAAAGAAGTGGACTAAGTGAGCGTGATGTCACCCATAGCGTTTAGCACCGCTCAAATGAAGCTCGCGATGCTAACGTCTACAGGAGCGAATCTGGAGTTAGGCCCTATGTTATGAATAGGGCTTTTTTTGACGCACAAAATAGCGAAAAAAAATCAGGATCCTGTAGAGCGAGTTCATACGAACATTTTAAGACCAAAATGACGAGGCTCACAGCAACAGGTACAGAGAGACGAGTGATAAGATCTCAGTGTAAGTCAATAGGAAAAAGGGAGAAGGAGCCGGAAGAGCCTCCTGGAGCACTTCCTATTTGGCACGCGGCGGCTAACGGGATAGCTTAGTCCACTCATATATACGGTCTATGGGTAGTAGTAGTAATAATAATTTTGGTAGTAAGTAGTAGTGGCGGCAGTAGTAGTAGTAATTGCAGTAGTAGTAGTTGTGGTAGTGGTATGAGTAGTAATAGTAGTAATAGTAGTGATAGCATTAATAGCAGCTGTAGTAGTAGTAGCAGTAACAGCAGTACAACAGCAGTAGTAAAAAGTCAAAGTATTCAAAGGGCTGTCCCAATCTCCCATGGTAGTAGTAGTAGTAGTTATAGCAGTAATAGTAGTAGTAGTAAGTAGCAATAATAACAGTGCAACAGCAGTAGTAAAATAGTAAAGTAAAAGTATTAAAAGTGCTGTACTAATCTCCCTGCTCTCTCCCATTCTCTTCACATTGTAGTATAGTGGTAGTATTAATAGTAATGGTATTGTAACGGTAATAGTAGTAGTAGAAAGTAGCAGTAATAGTAGTACAACAGTAGAGAAATAGTAGAAAAGGTCAAAGTATTCAAAGCACTGTACTAATCTCTGTGCTCTCTCCCGTTCTCTTCACATTGTAGTATAGTGATAGTAGTAGTAATGGTAGTGTAGCAGTAATAGTAGTAGTAGTAAGTAACAGTAACAATAGTACAACAGCAGTAGTAAAAAGTCAAAGTATTCAAAGCGCTGTACTAATCTCGCTGCTCTCTCCTGTTCTCTTCACACTGACAGCTGCTCATGAGCTCCGGTGAACGGCTCTGAACCGGCTCCACAGCCTCAGCCCGCAAAAACAAAAGGCTCCGATTAACACGTGTTCTGCCTCTGCCGCACACGCCGCAACTTTGCTTATACTAATTAACAATTAGCAAAGAGCGCTCTGCTAATTGTGTTATTGCTCCTAATCAAGAGGATAATTAGCAGAATGTCAATGTGCATTTCACCACTACAAGTGCCTGGTTAATTCCCCACCGAGCGCACACTGGCCCTTCGCCGCCTCGTGTTTAAAGTTGATTGGGGCGGTGTGGGGGCTCATGGGGGGTGAGGGAGTGGGGGCGGGGGGGCGGGGGGGCATGGAGGGAGGGGGGGGGGGGGGTCCTGGTTGAATATATTTCTAAAGGTAAAGAGCAAAGAGGTGCAATAGGTAATGAATGCACTTTTGCTATGATTACGGCGTGGTACATTTGCAGATGTTGCCGTTGTGTCCTTTGGCAAGACACTTTTTTTCCCGATTCTTGCATGTAAAATTGTGTTAGCAAAAGTAGTTGTATTAGTATTAGTAGTAATAGTAGGCGAGTAGTAGCAGTGGTAGAACCAGTAGTAGTAGTTGCAGTCGTAGAAGAAGTAGTAATAGAAGCAGTAGTAGCAGCAGCAGTACTAGAGTAGTAGAAGTTGCCATCCTTGCCATAGTAGTGGCAGAAGCATTACTAGTGGTAGTCATCATAGTGGTAGTAGTAGCAGTAATAGTAGTAGCAGAAATAGCAAAAGTAGTTGTATTAGTATTCGTATTAGTATTAGTAATAGTAGTAATAGTAGTAGTAGTAGTAGTAGTAGTAGTAGTAGTAGTAGTAGTTGTACAGGCAGTAGCAATAATAGTAGTAGTAGTGGTAGTGTGAGCAGTAGCAATGGTAGAAGTAGTAGCTAGTACTAGTAAGTAGTAGACATAGTAGTACTTGTACTAGTAGTCGCATTAGTAGTAGTAATAGTAGGAGAAGCAGTAGCAGTAGTAGTAATAGTAGTCATAGTAGTAGTCGTCATCGTCCTCGCTCTAGTAGTAATAGTCATAGTAGTAGTAGTAGATGCACTTTGCTGGTTGCTTGTGTTTTCCTTGAAATAAACATTTTGGGAAAGACAGCGGCTGCAGCACGAGCTGAAGCGTTTGTTCAAGTTGACAATAAAAATAAAAAAAAACACACAATTCACATCATTCTCGCCCATTGGAATAATTCTTGTTGTGAAGGCGTCCATCTCGTCTGTCCTTGCCTCTTGACGGTCTCCTCGCTCTCGCCGCCCGCTCCTCTCGCTCCTGCCAAAATACCATAAGACAGGCTATAATATATATAATTATCCCCACTTACATTAGCCATTATGCCAGAGGAGCAGAGCTGGAGCTATGACACACGACCTGTCAAGACTTCATTCACTCCATTAATAAGCATCATTAGCGCCTACTTTGAATACCCCTTTTGCACACCGCACTCATTTCAACATGTCATAGATTTTAATTTGAAGGCAAAAATAGCTATGAGGATATTATGCACTCTCGCCAGGCTCTTGGTCTTTGTGGTTCGGTGATGGGGAGGAAGTTCTCTGCGTGACCTTGGCTTTGCTCTTTATTAGAATTAGAAGCCATTAAAGCGTTTTTTCTCTTCTTTTTTTCCCTCCTCCTTTCTTTTTTAGTGCTCTCGGCCCGGTCTGTGCCACTGGAGGAGAGCTATAAGGAACCAGTCACGCTTCATAGAGTCCATTCAAACATCCGTCAGAAAGCTGCTCGCGCAATTGGACTCTTAAGTCTGCGAAAACCATTACTTCTTTGACACGATCTGACGCTGAAACAATTCTTCGGCATTGGGGGGACTTTCAAAAATGTAATAGTGCGGGGACGAAAAGTGCGGTGGGGGGAGCGGGTTTACTGAGGCGAGTGCGAGCTGAGTGACGACCGATGAAAATGAAATGAAAAGATTTAGAGTAATTGTGTAGTATTGTGGAGGTAAAAGTGGGTTAGTGGATATATCTGTATGGGTGCAACTATGAGTAACGCTTAGGATTGAAATGTTATAATATCTGCAGAGCTAGCATTATTTTATGCTATCGTATATTGGTAAAGCATATTTAAAGGTTCTGTCTTAAGCAAAACTGACGATTGTGAGGTTTAAGTCATGTTATAATGTTGTTACCGCCTCAAAAACACGCCTGGAGTTGTGTTTCATTCACACATGTTTGACTAACTCTTTATTATTAGTCTGTCTACATCTCCAAAACTCAAAATGCTCTGTACCACTTTGTGATGTCATGAAGTGGTAGTTTTCAGTTATCAGTTTTGTTCAGTAGAGGTTGGAAATTCCAGGGCTGAAATTATCCATATGATTGTAGTGAATGTGTATGGAGGCACATAGGTTTGGAACTGCACCCCGTTTGTTCAAGAGGAACCAGGCCCATGATCACTGATCCTAAATGTTGAAATGTGTAGCCATTGGGCTAATTCTGGCATATTTATAGTGATGCAGGCTTTAGTGCATTTTGAGGGTGCCTATAAAAGGGGCGCTGTCACATCAGGATGACCTGGGCTGCCATGGCTAAAAAACAAGGCACGAGATGAGCACAGGAACCGCAGAATACAATTAGGTGCACTAGATTGCATGGTAAGCATCAAGCTCAGCGATCAGAGTAGTGGCATCGCTGACCTGGGCTCAGAGCAAGACCCCTGGCGTGCAGTGGAGTTTGGTTTGTGATGCCTGGAAGGTGCACACTGCTCTAAAGCCGCCTGCTGGCGGCGAGCCTCCCCTACATGCTGAGAAACCGCCTGCTTCAGGGTTTGTGTGGACACTGGGTTCGACGAGGCCTACAGCCTCTGCCTGACATGTGTTACCAGGCTGCAGACCTGTAAAGAACTGTTCTATCCAAATGTGAAATGAAGTGAAATGGGATATGAAATTCTTAAATCAACACTGCAATAAACTAAATCTAGTCAAGCTAAGATGATGTGGATTAAGAAAGTTTTACCATGATTTGAGTAAATATCACTTGACAAGTAAAATGATCTGCCAGTGGAATAAGACTTTTTGCACTTAAAATATGAAAATACATCTTACTACACTTAAAATAAGAAAAACAACTTTTTGCACTTAAAATAAGAAATAAAATCAAATGAATTAAGAAAAAAACACTTATTCCACTGGTAGATAATTTTACTTGTCAAAATGAATCTTCTCAAATAAAGTAAAATGTTCTTAATTTAAGTCATTTTAACTTACCTAGATATTGTTTTTTTTTCCAGTGAAAGAAAACCTTACCATTATTTACGAATAAACAAAGTGTAAATCCAAATGCAAGAAATGAACTTGTGCTGCCAAATAATTACAGGGTGATTTTCTGTTTCACTTAAATTGGGGACGACGTTGTTCAACAAATTAAAATAGTCTATATCACACGCGGCCTCATCTGGTCACATTTACAATGTATGTTCATTAATATGCATTGTCCCTTTAAATAAATACATCTAAATCTAAAGAACACGGTGGAGCACTTCCTGTATTACCACATGACATCACAAGGTGGAACAGTGTTTTCAGTCAGCATAAATCTGCAGGGTTTGTGTGTTAAACATGTGTGAATGAAACAAAACACAACTGCAGGTCTGTTTGTGATGAGGAAACATTAGAATATAGATCAGAAAATACAAGCCCATTGTTTGACACACACACATTCACACACTGTGCATAGACACATTTTGAAAACTTGATAGAAGTGATGTAATATTTTGATTTGAATTGTTAATTGCTATGGCAACTGTCCTCATTCTGAAACCTATGTATAGTCACAGTTAACAGTGCTTTCACAATACAGTAATGACAGTGGCACAGTTGAGATCGTATTCGCTTTATGATTGAAAGGTTGACAGTTCAAATCCTCGAAACACTGGTCAGTCACACCATCAGAAAAAATAAGCAAATCTTCCTCAACTGGCAGAAGAATATACTGAAACATATAACTTATCAAAGCTGCTTTTCCTACATTTGAAGACGCAACAGTTAAAACTAATTAAAGAAATGTACATATTTTTGAAAATGGACACATCTAAAACAAAACAAAACAAAAAAGCATATATTTTGAAGTCTTTTTAGATATTTTACCCCACTTTGCTTCCCCTCCTACAGTTTGGTTCAAGTTTGTACCTGTGTCTATTGTAAACACTGAAGTGCCCCAGAGACTCCTCCACTGCCCCAGTCCTTTTAACTGTCCTTTGTGCTGACCAAGTACATTTATGTTCACATCCAAACCATCTCTCCATCTCTGCATCTCACTGCAGGGCCCCAGGAGCGGGCACAGCTCAGTCTGGGGACACCCATCGGTAGCTGTCAGTTGCGGGGTGTTACGGAGGTAGAAGGAGGGTCCCTTGGGTGCTGCGGTGATAGATAGTCTCTTTGAAGATGCAGAGAACAGGTCTGTGGCACTGCTGCTGCTTCAGGGGCTAATTAACCAATGAAAGGAGCCAGTCACCAGAGTCCACTGTCACGAGAAAAAAAAAAAAAAACGTGCTTGGCTTTCAGGAATCACTAAGAGAAAAAAGAGCTCAGTTTGAAGTGTGCAGAAATGGTTATCTATGAGTGATAATGACTTGAATTAGAATACGTATATATACACTCAAAAATGTATTGTCCTGCCTGTGTAAAAATATCATGTCACCACTTAACACATATGTTAATTCAGCATACAATATTTACATGGAAAAATAAGTAAAATATTTAAATAGGGTGAATGTTTTAATTTTTGGAGTGTGTTTTGGACTAAAAATAAACAATAGAATGTTATGTTGAGCAAAGGCATTATGGGGGATTTATTTTCACCTCAGAAACCCTAGCCCCTACTGCAGAAACAACACATCTACACTCAAAAATGAAATTAAATAAACAGGTCATATATTTTTTTTAATAGTTTTATGTTGACTTACTATAAATAGTATACTATAAATAGCAAATAGTACTTTAAAGGTGCACTAAGTTGTCCTAGACTTAGTTATCTCATCACTGCTTTACCTGGAGTGTCCACTCTGGATGTGTTCAGCTATTCAGTATTTTTCCTTTTAAAGAAATGCTTTTAAAATAACACACATTCTTATGTGGGCAGAGTTCTCCCTCCACAGATCTTGTCTGTAACCTGGCATGGTTGTGTTTCCATGGAGATACAGTAAATCGATACAAGCTGTGATGAACCCTCCACTAGGAAGGGTACCAAATCCACCTCAATCTACGTAAAATGAATGAGTTAATTTAATATAGAACATTTCAATAGAAAATGGTGAGATGCTAACCTACATTTATTTTAGATCAACATTTCATATATAAATACAGTCGTTCCTCACTATAACATGGTTCACCTTTCATGGCCTCATTGTTTTGAAGATTTTTTTTAGCAACTTTGCGTGCTTTTTTTTTTAACATAATGTCTGTTTATAAGAATAAAAAACAGCACCAACAACTACCCATAACTATGTCTTTCACCCCCCTCACTCCTCAGTTTAGATCGTGGGCTTTGCGTGGAGCGATCCCCACTCCCTGCTCCCCGTTTAGAACGCAGAGGGCTTTTACAGCCTTAAAACATATATAATAATTGTAAAAAATAAAGCTGACTACTTGGCTGATTTCACCTATTGCGGGTTATTTTTAAAACCATCGCTAAACGAGGGACCACTGTATTCTGAATTTAAGCCACTGATTTCTTTTTGCAGTGCTCCTTTTTGTGTGTCCCTTTAATATACTTTCCTGCGTGCTTGTTTGAGCCCCGTCCCTGATAATGAAATATTACTACTACAGTACTGCTACTACTACTACTACTACTACTACTACTACTACTACTCCCTTTCTCCCTTTACCTCCCCACTTTGCCTCAGGTGAAAAATACTTGTTCCAAATACTTGTTCCAAACTTTCAAACTGAAGTTCCCTTAATTCTCTGTCCCTATAACACACTTTCCCTCTCTCACCTTCTGCTTCCCTCTCCCCAGACGCTTCCCCCTCCCCTGTCTGACACCTGTCTCTTGCTATCTTTTTTGCAACTTATTTTTAGAATGTATTATTACCATTTATATTTTTTACTTTTTGTTATTATATTATATTGTGACGTGTGAGCTACTGGGTCCAAATTTCGTTTATGGATCGATAAGGTTTAAGAGTAAAAGATGGTTTTGTTATTATTTTACCATTATCGTTATGAATTTTGCTCGAATGCACGGGAAAACATTGGATACAGGACCGTCTATCCGTTTTCTTCTTCAGTGGGACCCCCAGACTTCCCTCACCCCAGGCACTTCCTCCAGACATAGTCCTCCAGCAATGCACCGAAAAATTATAATGTACGTCCTTCAAATCTCACTCGGATTGTTGTTGTGCCCTTGAGCAAGACACTTCACCCACCTTTTCTAGTATGAACGTTTATATGATGAGGCGGTGCAGATCAGCAGACATAATTTACCACGACTGATAGAACAATGCATCGTAAAGCACTTTAAGCGTCTCCTTCTCTCTTTTCGCTCTCCTCTATGTCTTTCTCTTTTTTCTCTCTCCCTCTTTCACTTCTATATCTATGTCTTTCCTTCTCCTATTGCCCTTTTTCCCCTTGTCTTTTGCCTAATCTCTCCGTCTGTCCCCTCATCCTCCTCTTCTCCTCCCTCTCTCTCTTCCTTATCTTTTACCACATCTCCTCGTCTGTCCCCTCTCTCCTCCTCCTCCTCTCTCTCTCTCTCTCTCTCTCTCTGTCTCCATCTCCTGTCTGAGACTCCTGACTGACAGCCATGTTAAGTGCCGTTTGACACTCCCTCAGTGTGTGTGTGTGTGTGTGTGTGATATATTAGAAGTGTGTGCGATTAAAATGATGGTGATTTCTGGAAGGGGCGAGCGAGGGGCCTGGAGCGGCGTGAGTGAAGAGTGATGGAGCGGCGGTCGTCTCGTCTCCTCTGGAGCCGGTGGACAGAGACTGGAGTCAAGAGAGAGAAACTTATGGAGAAGAACAACACGCAGGTTTAAGAATTAATGAAACACATTCAAAATAATAATAATAATAATGATAATTGTAAGACTGATAGAATTATAGACATCCATCTACTTTATGTCCATCCATCAGTCTGAGAGAGAGGGAGAGAAAGTGAGGGTGAAAAAGTGAGAGAGAGAATGAAAAAGTGAGAAAGAGTGAGAGTGAAAAAGTGTGTGAGAGGATGAGTGAAAAAGTGAGAGAGAGAAAGAGTGAAAAAGTGAGAGTGAAAAAGCGAGAGAGAATGAAATAAAAGCAAGAGAGAGAGAGAAAGAGAGAGAAAAAGTGAGAGAAAAAGCAAGAGAGAGAGAGTGAGAGTGAAAAAGTGAGAGAGAGAATGAAAGAGTGAGAGAGAAAAAGCAAGAGAGAGAGAAAGAGAAAAGCGAGATAGAATGAAAAAGAGAGAGAAAGAATGAGTGCAAAAATGAGAGAGAGAGAGAGAGAAGAGAGAGAAAAAAGAGACTTAAAAAGTAAGAGAGAGAGAAATAAAAAGCAAGAGAGAGAGAAAGAGAGAAAAAGTGAGAGAGAGAGGATGAAAGAAAAAGTAAGAGCGAAAGAAAGAGTGAGAGTGAAAAATGAGAGAGGGGAGAGAGAGAGAAAAATTAGAGAGTTAAAAGTAAGAGAGAGAGGAGAGAAAAAGAGTGAAAGAGAAAAGCTAGAGAAAGACAAAGAGAAAGAGAGAGTGAAAGAGTGAAAAAGTGAGAGTGAAAAAGTCAGAGAGAGAGAATGAAAGAAAAAGTAAGAGAGATAAAGAGTGAGAGAGAAAAAGCAAGAGAGAGAGAAAGAGGAAAGCGAGATAGAATGAAAAAGAGAGAGAAAGAATGAGTGCAAAAATGAGAGAGAGAGAGAAGAGAGAGAAAAAAGAGACTTAAAAAGTAAGAGAGAGAGAAATAAAAAGCAAGAGAGAGAGAAAGAGAGAAAAAGTGAGAGCGAGAGGATGAAAGAAAAAGTAAGAGAGAAAGAAAGAGTGAGAGATAAAAAGCAAGAGAGAGTGAAAGAGAAAAGCAAGATAGAATGAAAAAGAGAGAAAAAGAATGAGAGTGAAAAATGAGAGAGAGGCGTGAGAGAGAAAAATTAGAGAGTTAAAAGTAAGAGAGAGAGGAGAGAAAAAGAGTGAAAGAGAAAAGCTAGAGAGAGAAAGACAGAGAGAAAGAGAGAGTGAAAGAGTGAGAGTGAAAAAGTGAGAGTGAAAAAGTGAGAGTAAAAAAGCGAGAGTGAAATAAAAAGCAAGAGAGAAAGAGAGAGAAAAAGTGAGAGAGAAAAAGCAAGAGAAAGAGTGAGAGTGAAAAAGTGAGAGAGAGAGAATGAAAGAAAAAGTAAGAGAGAGAAAGAAAGAGTGAGAGAGAAAAGCAAGAGAGAGTGAAAAAGAAAAGCGAGATAGAATGAAAAAGAGAGAGAAAGAATGAGTGAAAAATGAGAGAGAGAGAAGAGAGGGAAAAATAGAGAGTTAAAAAGTAAGAGAGAGAGTGAAATAAAAAGCAAGGGAGAGAGAAAGAGAGAGAAAAAGCAAGAGAGAGAGAGAGAGAGAGAGTGAGAGTCCAAAAGTGAGAGAGAGAAAATGAAAGAAAAAGTAAGAGAGAAAGAAAGAGTGAGAGAGAAAAAGCAAGAGAGAGTGAAAGAGAAAGCGAGATAGAGTGAAAAAAAGAGAGAAAGAATGAGAGTGAAAAATGACAGAGAGAGAGAGGAGAGAGAGAAAAAAGAGGGTTAAAAAGTAAGAGAGAGTGAAATAAAAAGCAAGGGAGAGAGAAAGAGAGAAAAAGTGAGAGAGAAAAAGCAAGAGAGAGAGAGTGAGAGTGAAAAAGTGAGAGAGAGAATGAAAGAAAAAGTAAGAGAGAAAGAAAGAGTGAGAGAGTAAAAGCAAGAGAGAGTGAAAGAGAAAAGCGAGATAGAGTGAAAAAGAAAGAGAAAGAATGAGAGTGAAAAATGAGAGAGAAAGGAGAGAGAAAAAAATGAGAGTTAAAAGTAAGAGAGAGAAAGGAGAGAAAAAGAGTGAAAGAGAAAAGCAAGAGAGAAAAAGACAGAGAGAGAAAGAGAGAGAGAAAGAGTGGCAGTGAAAAAGCGAGAGAGAGTGACAGAGAAAAGCAAGAGAGAGAAAGAGAGCAATAGAGAAAGCATGAGAGAAAAGCAAGAGAGAGCGAGAGAAAAAGAGAGTGAAAAGGAAAAGCGAGAGACAGAGAGAGAGAACGTGAGAATGAAAAAGTGAGAGAGAGAGAGAAAATTAGAGAGAGAGAGAGAGAGATAAAGTAAGTGTGAGAGAGAGACTACTTACTAGTGCAACAACAACAACAACTACTACTACTGCTACTATAGGCATGGCTTGATATTGCCTCCCTACACCAGTATCACTCATTCAAACACAGGCAATAATGAGTGTTTCACAGGGCACAACAGTATGTATTAGCTTGAAATGTTCATAAGAAAACTACTACTACTACTACTACTGCTACTACTACTGCTACTACTACTACTACTGCTACTACTACTGCTACTACTACTACTACTGCTACTACTACTACTTCCTTTACCTACCCATTTTGCCTCAGATTAAAAATACTTGTACCGGTTACAAATTTTCAAAATGAAGTTCCAAGTTCCCTTAATTCTCTGTCCCTATAATGCACTTTCCATGTGTGCTTTTTGGGCCCTGATTATGAATTACTACTAATCCATTACTACTACTACTACTACAACTACTACTACTGCTACTGCTCCCTTTACCTTCC
Source organism: Odontamblyopus lacepedii (assembly GCA_034769755.1). NCBI lineage: Eukaryota > Metazoa > Chordata > Actinopteri > Gobiiformes > Gobiidae > Odontamblyopus > Odontamblyopus lacepedii. The sequence goes on along the minus strand of CM068346.1, from coordinate 14,520,039 downwards.
CACTTTGCCTCAGGTCAAAAATACTTGTGCCTATTAACAAACTTTCCAACTGAAGTTCCCTTAATTCTCTGTCCCTATAATGCACTTTCCCGGCGTGCTTCTTTGGGCCCTGTCCCTGATAATGAGCTCCGACCGCCTCCCCTCACAGCCCCCCCTGTGGACCCCCACCTGCACTGCACAAAAACACACTATTTCTGGACCCCAATCCCATCCATCCCATCTGATAATGATAGTGGCTTGAGGTGCCATATTCAAATTAACTCCCATTGCTTCGCCGCTATCGTCCAAGCATCAACACGTTTTTTTTTCCCGTGCAGTTTTTCCACCCTAAAAATGTCCCTCCTCCCTCGCCGTAGCCGCTTGGGGGGCTATACAAGACGCGCTGAAGCAGGACGAGACCAGATATGTTTCCGTATTTAAATAGGGTGTTTGAAAACTGGTCTTGTTTGCATTGTAATGTGCCACATGCAATTGAGAATTTACTGATACGCGATGTGGTCCCGTGAATATGAAATGAAGAGAATGGCGGGGTGGTTCAGATTGCCGTGTGACATGATAGCCGACATGAGTGCGTCCGACTAAATAAATTTGATTTGGGGGGAAATGCATGTATTTGTCAGATGGGGCCTCTCCCAGGTGCAGCCGTGGATAACGTAAGTAGTTTATAGAACATAATGGGATGCAAGGGGCTGTACATATACATGGATTCTATTAGGAGGGACAAAGGAGAGAGGAGAAGAAAGAGGAGAGGAAAAAGGAGAGGAAAGAGAGGAGATACACTGCAGAAAAAAAGGAAAAAAGAAAAAAGAAGGATTGTAAAAAGGAGTTAGAATGACTTGCCTTATATTATTATTATTATTATTATTATGGATGAATATTTCATAATATACACTATATGAAAGCTTCATTCTATACAAAACCAATATATATATAATTATACTACTGCCACTACTGGTATTTAAAGCCCCAATATGTAACTTTCTTCTTCAATATATAGACTAAAATAAGTAAAAAGTAACATAAAAGTAAAATAAAAGCATGGTTTTTATGCATGTTTTTATTGCACCTTACTGTGACGCGAGCTTGCATCTCCACAAACCTGACTCTTATTTGGCCTGAAGTAGGGCCTCCTCCTGCTTGTTTCCATGCGTTCTTTGGCATTAATATTCCAGAGTATGGCATAAAACATATCTATCTCCATGGAGAATGTTCCAAAGAGAGGTTTTAACTGTTTCTGTAGAATCATCCAGTTGACTGAAAGTCACATATTATCACTTTAAATTGAAAACAATTTCAAGACAATTTATTTAATGTCATGTGAACTATAAATTAGTTTTAAATGCTCTAGATCATTTCATTTATTTTATGATAATTCTGACTGGTTTCGAGATCATTAAACATGCAATAAGCCAGACGATTATAACTACATAATAATATAGTCTTTACGTAGAGCTTGAAATAAGAATCAGCGTATTAAAACAAGACGAAAAAACATTAAAACAAATCATATAATCCAAAGAAGGTCCATCAATTAAACTAAAAATGTTTACTTAGAGAAATATATTATGGTACATCTTTGTTTTCCATCCAAGCAACTAAAATACTTAATTAATACTAAAATACTTTACTTTAGCTCAACATAAAGAAACCAAATGAGAAACAGCATCACTTCTTTTTGTGTAAATATGTGTTAACTAGTCAAAAATACTCTGAGTACTCCATATGAATATTCTGATTACAAGTCCTCCTCCTTCCGTCTGTTCTTTTTATAGTGCAGGGGGAGCACACAGAGGCTGGTATTTGTCAGGCTGATTGTGCGTAAAGTAAAAAGCCGATCACGCGTCACTTTTAGGAACAAAGATCTGTGAGGATTTCAGTGTGAACACCAGGGAGCGCTGTCACTGGAGCTGAGAGCTGTCAGTGCTGGGCCCGAGAGGAGAAGAGAAAAGTTTGGGTTTTAGAGTTTAAAGCTGAAAGTTAAGATGTATAAACTCTGGAATATTCCCTCACACACTCATGTTTCATAAAGGTTTGAAAAGCAGCTCTTCTCAAATCTGAATGCATTCTCAGGGCCGCTGTTGTGCTCGTTTGAACCGAAATTGACAAAAAGTTGTATATTTTCTTAAACTTTTCGCATAATGACACTTGATTATGAAATAAAAAATGATAAAATGAGCAAAATACAAACATACTATAACAAAACTAACACCAAAGGACTGTCTTTATAAAGGGGCACTGTGTAACTTTTCTGGTCACTTCCTTGTCTCCATGGGGATGTTACTGCTTTGCCTGGGATAGTCCACGGTATGGCTTTAAACTTGTTTTTCTCGCATTATTCAATGATTAGGTGTTTATTTTTTTTTACTAAAATAAAGCTTAAAGACATGCATTTTTGCCTCTCCACAGATCCAACCTGTAACTTTGCCTATTGGTGTGGTTTCCATGGAGATAGCTATGTTAAAGGTCCCATGTTAAGCAAAATGAAGTCTTGTGAGCTGCTAACTGCATTTTAATGCTGTTGCCTCCTCAAAAAAACATATCTGGAGTTGTGTTTTGTTTCATTCACACGTGTTTTATGCTTTAGGATTAGTCTGTTTACATCTCCAAAGCTCAGAATGCTCTGTTCCACCTTGTGACGTCACCTAGTGGTAGTTTTCAAGTTAACAGCTACTTTTTACCTTTTGTTCAATAGAGATTGTCTATTCCAGAGCTGAAATCATCCAAATGATTCTAGTGAAGGTGTGTGGCGTTTAAAAACGCAGTGGAGCACTTCCTGTATTAGCACACATAACAAGGTAGAGTGTTTTCAGTTTGAGAGAAGAACGCAGCCTAAATATGTAGGGTTTGTGATGAGGAAACAATACTAGAATATATTATAGCAAATTCAGAGTGACCAGTGACCCTGTTTACTCGGGACAGTCCCAGTTTTGAGCCCTATGTCCCCTGTCCCAGCGGATTTATCCAAAACGAGCGATTTGTCCCAGTTTTATACACGAAATGTCCCTGATGTCCCTATTTTTGACCAATTTGATACCTACGAACAGTAAAAACAGGAATAAATTGCCATTTGTCTAGGTAAAATACAAAAAAATCTGCTTAAAAATGACCAAAACACAAATAAAATGTGACGATACTGGCTGACATTTTACTCATGAACGGTCTCTGCATAACAGTTTTCCTTCATTACAAACTCGTTTCACAATTTTATTATTACCGACGACCAAAAACCGGGGATGTCTCAGCTTTTTATGTTTAAATTCTGGTCACCCTAAACAAAATAACATAATATGGACTCTTTAGAGGTCATTCTGTGGTCATTTTGTGATTAAAGCCCTGTCATGTACATTACTAATCGTCCCACCAATCAAAACATGCAAGCCATTAAATAATAGCTGAAAATGGTTAAGAACATTGAAATAAAATTCTCAAAAGAAGGTGAGATATACAGAAGGACACAGAGCACTTCTAGTAAATAATCAGCCTGTTATTATATTTCCAAATGTACTAATTACCTGTTTGATTTAATATTTACAATGGTCCAAAATCAACATTATTCCTCCTATAGACGAGGCCAGGCCATGTGGTGACATCTGCTAGAGCTAATCTGAAGCGCACGCTAATGGCCACCTTGTTTTCTGGTCCAACTGAGCTCTTAATTACACCATTGAACTCGTTACTGGCTAATTAAAATTGTGAAGAGGAGAGACGGAGAGACGGAGGAGGAGAGAGAGTAGAGTAATGTAATGCTCGATGATTTTCAAGATGGCGTTTGGATTTGTAGATGGGGTGGGAAAATGTCAATTGCATCCAGCAGATATCTTTATTTGATAATTAGCAACTCTGAGGAATTTGGGCCACTCAATTGAGAAGATTATCTCTCCATCAGGCTGCTGTTAGTGGAGACGTATTGGGAGCGAGTGAATATTTAGTCCTCAGAATGATGTTGGTGTGGTAGAAAGAAAAATGGAAGGATTATAGTGAGTTGGAAAACGTGATGTCGAGAAAACGTCTGCTTCTGTGGGCTGTTCATGGTCTGTAGGTCAGTTTGTATCAGAGGTAATTTGGATATGTTAAGGCCAGAGTGGAGATGGTATAAAGAAGTGGACTAATGCCAGGCGTACACTGTGATATTTTCGATTTCGTTTCATTTCGTTTCACTCAGGCCCAGCTCAAACTGTTTGACCAAATCGCAGGGTTTAAAAGTTCACAGCTCACGATTCATGTTCTCACACTATATGAACTACTTCAAAAGTGCGAAACCCTCATGACCGATCAGGAGTTGGTTGCGAGGTATTAATCAGTTCACGTTACCCCATGTAAACAACATGAAGCACAACACACAATTAAGACAAAACTCGACCCGATCCCAAAAAACAGCCACACAAGTGAAAAATCACTTCATAAAGGGCCAAAAATCTCAAAGTGTATGCTCGGTTTAAGGGAGTGTGACGTCACCCACAGTGTTCAGCTCCAGTCCAATGAAGCTCAGAATCAGAATCAGAATCAGAATCAGAATCAGAATCAGAATGTTTTTTATTGCCATATGAGTGAACAGGTTCACAACATTAGGAAATTGCTGCGGTACTTGGAGCAGGATGTAGACAAACACTGACATGCAACAAATAATAGAATAAAATAAAGTAGAAAAAAAAGCTATAATATAACAAAATTTACAAATTTACAGGAGTATAATAATATAGAGTATAAGGCAGGTGCGAGAACACAGGGTCATGTGACAGAAGCAGAGTGGGGGGTGGGACCAGTCCTAGTGTTATTATTTATGAGTCCAACAGCAGAGGGGAAGAAACTGTTTTTGTGGCGAGAGGTTCTGGTCCGAATGGACCGTAGCCTCCTGCCTGAGGGGAGTAGGTCAAAAAGTCCGTGTCCAGGGTGAGAAGGGTCAGCTGCAATTCGACCTGCACGTGTCCGAGTCCTGGAAGTGTACAGGTCCTGAAGAGATGGAAGGCTGCAACCAATCACCTTCTCAGCAGAGCGCACAACACGTTGCAGTCTCTGTTTGTCACTGGTGGTGGCTCCAGCATACCACACGGTGATGGAGGAGGTGAGGATGGACTCGATGATGGCAGTGTAGAACTGCACTATTGTCTGTGCTGGCAGGTTGAATTTCTTCAGCTGCCTCAGGAAGTACATCCTCTGCTGGGCCTTCTTTATGATGGAGGCTATAAATGCCAACCTCAGCGAGGTTGGCATTTATAGGAGCCAATTTGGTGCCAAGTCCGTATTAGGAAAAGACAAAATACCGAAATCAAAGCCCAGGTTCATGTAGAGTGGGTTAATATGGACATTTTAAGACTAAAATGTCAAGAACTGAGCAGCCAGAGTTATACCTGGTTTAATCCTGGGTTAGACCTGTTTTAGTCCTAGTTTAGTACTGAAATGTTGCTTGTATGTAGTTCTTGAGAAATGTTTTTGGTCTGCAGTGGTCTGTGGATTAGACTGGTTCTAGTCTTGGTCTTGATATTAGTGTTAGTCCAAGTTTAGACCTGGTTGAGACCTTAGTCCTAGTTTAGACCTGCTTTAGGCTGGTTGAGTCCTTAGTCCTGATTTAGTCCTGGTTTAGACCTGGCTGACTCCTTATTCCTAGTTTAAACCTGGGTTAATCCCGGTTGAGACCTGGTTTAGTCCTTAGTCCTAGTTTACACCTGGTTTTAACCTGGTTTAGACCTGGATGAGTCCTTAGATCTGATTAAGTCCTGGTTTGGACCTGGATCTGGTCGTGGTTGTAGCGTGCAGTTCATGAGAGGTTTTCTCAGTCTACAATGGTCTATGTCAGTTAGAGGTGCTTTAGACCTGGTTTAGTCCTGGTTTAGTCCTGGTCTAGTCGTGGTTATAGCAATATTTCTATGGACACACACACACAGTAGAGTACAGTAGAGGGTGGATCTGGCCTGGGGCTCGATCACTGATGTCAATACAAACAGAGGCTGAGAGTGGAGGAGTCTGTGAAGGTGAAGAGCTCCACAGTCTGACCACATCCACACACGTCCTGCTCCAGGCGCTCGAACATGTCTGACCCACAACCAGACCGTCTAATGTGCTTTAACATCGCTGTTATGGAATTATTTAGGGAATTGAGTCAGATGTTGGTTTTTCAAGGAGAAATAAAAAAAAGAAACATGACCCAGTTGGCTACCTCAGTCATTTTAAATATACATATAAATACACAAATACAGTACAAATACAAAAAGGTTTCTTAAAGTCACCATGTGTAATTACACTGGTTGACTCGGCCCTGTTGTATTCTCACGTATCACCACTAGATGCTATCTGCTTTACTTCTGTCTGATAGTTCTTTTACTTGTGAAAAATAAACAAATACACTTACAGATGTCAACTTTAGCACACTTGATTTATTATGTTCAAATCAGTGTCTCTATAATATCCTCCCTCTGTACATTCAGTCTTTGTTGGATTACACCTGTAAAACCATTTTGTTTCTTCCAGAATTTTTTGAGCCCTAAGTGCGGGTCCTTGGTTGAGCTGACATGGAATGACCGAGATTATTTTATTCTTACACGTTGCAATGTGTTTTGAATTTAAGGTGAACAAAAGTTTTTAAAACGCTACGTTTTTTCAAAGACTAATAAATATTCAAATCCTTGTGTCCCTGATGCAGATCTAAATGGCATTATTGTAGAATAAAACATGTTTTTACTCTAACTTGTGTATATAAGTAACATTTTCTTGCTCAATTCAAAGCAATCTGTTTCCGTGGTTTTACTAAGTAAGATGAACTTACTCTTAAAGTAAAGGTTGCTACATATTTCAGATTTGAGGAACTGACTGATTCGACTGACTGAAATGAGTTTCCTCTGCAGAGTGGCTGGGCGCTCCCTTAGAGATAAGGTGAGGAGCTCAGTCACTCGGGAGGAGCTCGGAGTAGATCCACTGCTCCTCCACATCGAGAGGAGCAGCTGAGGTGGCTCAGGCATCTGCTCCGGATGCCTCCTGTACACCTTCCTGGGGTGTTCCGGCCCCACCAGAAGGAGGCCCCAGGGAAGACCCAGGACACCCTGGAGGGACTATGTCTCTCAGCTGGCCTGGGAATGGCTCGAGGTCCCCCCAGAGGAGCTGGAGGAAGTATCTGGGGTGAGGAAGTCTGGGAGTCCCTGCTTAGACTGCTGCCCCCTTGATCCAGCCCCGGATAAACAGAAGAAAATGGATGGATGGAACTGACTGATTAGTTGGCACAGCTTCACAACGTGAGTTCTATGAATGAAAACTAAAGTAGACTTAACTAGTTAGATGAAAGAGGACTTTACTGTGCACTACACTGAGAAATGACTGGTAAGCTCAGCTTTAGATTCACAGTCCACTTCATCAGAGTTTTCAAGGCAATCGGTTTCTTCGATTTTTTCAAGTAAGGTCTGCTTATTAGATTTTACAGTGTACATCATACATCGTCACAGTATTGCAAAAAAACTCTTCAATTTATAATTGTTGCATTTCTACCTCAAGAGCTGATTATGCAATATATCTGCACTGGGGCACAAACATGGGGAAAAATCTCAAAAATGTACAGGCGCTTTAAGGAAAACCACTTTACGCAAAAGTACACATTTTAGAAAGATATATTACAGTACTTTAAAGCCACTCATCTCCCCATTACCAACACACGCACCTTCTATTACCAAGTCTACTCCTCTTTTCCTTGGGGCTACGTTTGATACTCACGACCCCTACATCTCAACCCTCCCTCCTCGTGCTTGTACACATGACGCTCGCTCCATTTGGGGAATTGGATCCAACATCTCCCAATGACACCCCAAAAACCCTCCAGGATGTTAGGAAAGTTTGAACAAAATCCGACACAAAGCAATCCTGTTTTTGTTGTTTCCTTCATTTTTATCATTAACAATAAAGATCAATAGATTTCTCATTCGCCGTTTCCTCATTTCACTTTTTTCGCCTTAAGTCTAAATATTTATGAAGCCCGCTACTCCCCTGTTTCTCCTCGTATCAGACTCCTATTTCGATCAAAGCGTCCCAAAAAAACAATAATAAAAAGCGTGATGAGGCATTGTTTTGTATCTCGACGCATCACCAACCAACAGGAGACTTTGGGACTGCAGCGTACATCGGCGCTTTAAGATATTCCACTGTTCCAATCTCCAGCATCGTAATTATCTCCTTAAGGTAGAAATATTAGCATATCCACCAATCTTATTATGGGAGAAATTGCCTCATTAAATGGGTTGGATCCCTGAGCGCCCACCTAGCCGCCGCGCACTGTCCGGGGAGGCAGGCGGCTGTGGGGCGCTCTGACTGACAGGAGGGGGCCTTCGGATGGGGCAGGGGGAGGAGGTGTGGGGTAGGGGTGGAGCTGTGGTGGAGGAAGTGTTCAGTTTCGTTGGTAAAAGTGGAGATGCTGGTAAAAAGTAAAGGTGCACTGCGCAACTTTTCCACCATGGAGATGTTATTGCTTTCCACAATATAGTATTAAACTTATAAGATGCATTTATTCAATTATGGGTGTTTTTATTGCTCAAAATGCTTTTAAAAACATGCATTCTTACTCTGAATGGGATCTCCTCTTCGCAGATCTCACTTGTGAATTGGCCTGGTGACGTCTCCCGCTTGTCTCTATGGCGACTGACAACTTTAATGACATACTTTGGAGCAAATAACAAGAACATATTAATAAAAGCAAGCAACTGGTGGAACCCCTACCAGAAAAGTCACCTTTAAAGAGCAAAAAGTATTTCTTATATTTTGAGATCTAATAACACTTCAAATGTTGTGATTTTGAAGATTTGTGCTGAATGTTGTTCAACGGAAACAAGTCAATCTTATTTGTTTATTTGTTCTTATATTTTTGTTTCCCCAAATTATTACTACGTTAAAAATAAATTCCTTTCAGCAGGTCTCAAACAATAGTAGAAAATACTTTTACTTTTACGTTTACTTTTCAGTTCTGTTCAAAAAATATAGTGGAATAGAAAGTACAGACAGAGACAGATCAAATATAGTGAAGTAAAACTAACAAGTACCAACAGATGTCTAAAAAGTATACTTAAAGGACCCATTTTCTGCTATTTTCTGATCTATCTTATAATGTCTTCATCATTAGATATCTTCCCTAAAACGTTCTGGCCTAATACATGTGGGATTTGTGGTTCGGATGGGGTAAAGGGTAGAGAGGGTGGAGGAGGGGTGGAGGTGGAGGTAGAGGGTACATGAGGGGGTATCTGGCTGGGGCATTGGGGTATTGCTTGTCTTCATACGGGCCCATTACTAAAGAGCGTAACCCCCGGAGACGCACACGGAGATGGCGGCGACCGAGTGCATCTGCTCCAAGGGTTCAATTACTGCGTTTAAACGGCTCATTTAAATATTCGTGTGTGAATGTAGATAGAAAATGTTTTGGACTAACGTGAAGTGTAAAACTGTCCATAATTTTGAATCATTTAAATATATGTTTGTAGTTCTCTTGACCTGCAAGTCGTTCTTTAAGGATGCACTATTAAACCTTTCTGGTAGAAGGTCCAACTCATGCTGTATTTATAAATCGACTCTGGCTCCAGTTCATTTTATATTGAAGAATTATCACTCATCTCTCTGTAACTGCTGCTGTTAGGCTCCTCATTTTGGTCTTAAAATGTTTGTATTAACCAGCTCTGCATGATGATCCCGGTGTTTTTATTTTGTTTTATTCCGCTATTTTGAAGTGGGCTCCAAATTCGCTCCTATAGCCTTGTGAGCGGTACGCCGTTAACCTTGCGTTCTTCGGTTACAAGTGTTTTTATCTCTCAAAGATATCTTGAAAAACATGCGCTCTCTCTCAAACTCATTCATTTTTTCCGTCATATATTTATTTTCAAGAGCACAAGGGTAAAATCACATTCCGTTTTAATTCATTTTGTAATTTACATGTAATAATTATGTAAGCAATTTCCAGCTGCCCATTGAAACTACTAACCACTGATGCAATTTACAAAACCACACAATTTTTCCATCTTCAAAAAACAAAAAACACATTATTTATTTATTTATTTCAAGTATTCTGATTTCTGATTCTGAATACATAACTTTCAGTGATGTGAAGTGCTCAGTTTTGTTAAAAGTGAAAGTGAAAATTTTGACTTAAAATTAAAAAGGTTTAAGTACCCGTTTAAAAAAGTGCTCAAAGAGTAAAAAATAAAAGTATTTCATGAAGATTTTGTGATCCAAGAAAGCTTCAAATGTAACGATTTTAAAGATTTGCGCTCAAACAATGAAATTGCTTTTTTATAAACACATTAAAAACAAACTCAGCCTTTTCAAGCAGGTCTCAAACTATAATAAAACACACTTATTTTTCAGTGAGGAGTAGAAAATGCTCTCAAATGTAATGAAGTAAAAGTAAAAAGTACCCACCTAAAATAACAACAACAACAACAACAACAACAACAACAACAGCAACAAACACATTTTTAATTTATTTATTGCAAATATTCTGATTTGGACACAACTCTCAGTGATGATAACGTCTGGTTTATTTCCACAACTAAAACATAAAATGAAACGTATTTAACAGAAATTGTGTATAGTTCTCACCCAATAAAAACAAATAAAACAATTTCATTAAAAAAAAAAGTCTTATAGATTTGAAATTTGAATCCCTTACTAAAACTTGAAGCTGTATATTTTGTGACGCATACTGATGTGAGTTTAAATGTAAAACTTGATTTGGTGAAAGCGGGAGGTCTGGGGCAGTATACCTTTAATTTGGGCCTTTTTGAAGAGGTAATTGTCCCCCGTGAATGACAATGTGACACATTTGAATAATTTTAAGGAGCAGCAGCAGCACTAGCCCACACGCCGAGACAAAATAATGTAGATCCATACGCACCCCATCAGAGAGAAGAATGGAGAGAGAGAGCGAGAGAGAGAGAGGGAGAGGAGGAGGAGAAGAGAATGAAAATGTCCATTGTGCCCATCACCTTTTGTGGCGTGGTTAATGAGTGCGGCTCTGAAAAGGCTCCAAGGTGATTTTTCTACTGTGATGAGAAAGAATTAAAGTCCACAGCCAGGGGTCCATGAAGGAGGGAGGGAGAAAAGACAGAAGGAAGAAAAAGAAGAGAGAGAAGAATAGAGAAAGAGACTTTTTTTTTAACCAACCTTTATTGTGCATTACATTTCACCCACACCTCGTGCTATTTACAAAGAGGCAAACTGGACTATTTAGATTACACACAGTACATACAAGTATATTTCCACTATTTACAAAACCAGGACAGAGGAAGACAGAAGATGGACAAGGGGCAAGAGAGAGGGTTAGAGAGAAAAGAGAGAGAAATGTACGTCTTATCACAGATCGAGGAGGGAAACCAAGAAGTTAAAGACTACTTTAGCTCTCTCCGTCACTTTCCTCTCTCTTTCTCTCTCTCTCCCTGTCCTCTCCTCCCTCTCTCCTGGATTAAACCTGTATGTCATTAGCTCAGTGGGTGTCACGTTACATCGCAGGCCCTAAATCCTTCAGATTAGCCACATAAGCCACTCCTGGGCATCTCATTTATAGCTGACAGCAGCAGTATGTGTCTTGCATGAGTCCTGTATGAGTCCTGTATGAGTCCTGCATGAGTCCTGTACGAGTCCTGTACGAGTCTTGTACGAGTCCTGCATGAGTCCTGCATGAGTCCTGTACGAGTCCTGTACGAGTCCTGCATGAGTCCTGCATGAGTCCTGCATGAGTCCTGTACAAGTCCTGTACGAGTCCTGCATGAGTCCTGCATGAGTCCTGCATGAGTCCTGTACGAGTCCTGTACGAGTCCTGCATGAGTCCTGCATGAGTCTGGCATGGGTCCTGTACGAGTCCTGTACGCGTCCTCTATGAGTCCATATGGGTCCATATGAAATCTGGAAGAGTCCTGGATGAGTCATGGATGACTGTAGTCCAGTGGTGCTGGTGGAGGTGATGCTAGTGGAGGTGGTGGAGGAGGTGGTGCTGGTTTAGGTGAGGCTAGTGGAGGTGATGCTGGTGTAGGAGGTGCTGATGGAGGTCGTGGTGGAGGTGGTGCTGGAGGAGGTGTGATGCTAGTGGAGGCGATGCTGGTGTACAGTATACACCGTGTCCCACCACTGAACACCACTGCTGAGTTGTACGAGCAGTATGTGCAGGGGCACCATCTTGCATAAAGACCATTTCCGCACTTCTGTTGAACATCTTTCTAGCTGTGGCAGGGCCTGATTTCTTCTTTCTGGTGAGTATGGGAAGTAGCACTGGCAGGAGAATGTTCTCAACATAATACTCAGCGTTGATGGTGGTGCCCTGGGGTACAACATGCAACTCAGACAGCCCTGAAGATGACATCGCCCCACACACTGTTGAAATGGGTGCTGAACTTTACCTGTTCAGAAGGTGGCACTTCCATTCAATTGTCAGTATAAATGTGGTTGTTTCGGCTGTTGGGAGTTGGAAATAAGTAGAGAGGGCACTCATTAGAGGAAAAAACAGTTCTTGCAGTCATTTTAGCATACTTCTTTGCAAAAGCATGCCACTTCTCCTTTTGCAGTTAGGCAAGGTGAGGAATCCGCTGTCTTCTGTAAGCTCTCAGACCCAGTTTCTCAGTCAGAAAATGATGGCTGGTCCTCTTAGAGACTGTTTACCCAAGATTCTTCAGTCTTTGACTGAGTCTGTGGCAGGATTGGTGTCTCTTTTCCTTGGCCTTGAGGATGAAGTCCCTCGAGCTCAGAGCTCAGGGGCGACCTGCACAGGGCATGTCTTAAAGGGAGTCCCAGCTTTGGTATCTCTGCCACCACTTCTTCACCAATTGTAAGCTTCTGCTAAGGTCCTGAGCTGCCTCCCTGCAAGTTTTCCCTGCCCTGTGCAAGACAATGACTTGAGCACGGACTTGAGGCTGTGAAAGCGCAGCTTTTCCAGATTTTTGTTTGGCCATCGTGGCAACACTACCAAAAAGGTTCTGTCAGTGACATGATTCATGGTCAATCAAGAAATGTATAGGCCTATCACAAACAGATGATCTAAGTAAACAACCTCACAATACCTGGCTGACCTGGTGCACCCCATTTTGGAGACAAATGGACAGAAATATTGCCCATTGGGGTGCATGAACTTTTGGGACACAGTGTAATATGCAAAATGTACTTTTGTAATAGAGTTGTGTTTTGTTTCATTCACACATGTTTGAGCAACCCTTTATTTTTACTCTGTCTACATCTCCAAACCTCAAAATGCTCTGTCTACCTTGTCATGTCATGAAGCGGTAGTTCTCATTCCAAATATAAATATACAGCTAGCCTCCATGTTACAAATAGGGAGTGAGCATTGGTGCACTCCAGCTCCATCAACTATGTAAAGTGATTCTAATGACGGTGTGTGGAGTTTAAAAACACATTTGAACACTTTGTGTATTACCACATGACATCACAAGGTGGAAGGTGGAGCGTTTTCAGCTTGAGGAAAGAACCTAAATATGCAAGATTTGTGTGAGAGAATGGGAGAGCAATGTTCTAACATCTCCATGGAGTCAAAAACAGGAGCTGGACCCTTCAGTAAAGTTACCTAACGCACCTTTAATTATCGGAACGCTGTATAACTTGAATTTTTTGAATACTGGCCATGTTTTAATGCTCTGTTCCACCTTGTGATGTCATGTAGTGGTAGTTAACAGCTCCTTTGACATTTTTTTTAATATAAATTGGCAATTGGAGATCTGAAATGATCCAAATCACAAGGTGGAACAGAGTGTTTTCAGTTTGAGAGAAGAACACAGCCTTATAAATATGCAGGATTTGTGTGTTAAACATGTACTGAATACTTTTGAGATTCAACTCCAGTGGCAGTACTTTTACAGCCTCTGTTCTGATCATTACTTTCTCTTTTTCTCTTTCTCTTCCAGACTTAAACTCCTCTTCTCCTCCTGTGTATATTTAGTCTTATGTGAGGTGTGACCGTCCAGTCTCCATTTGCTTCAACAGCCAATTTACAAAGGTCACCGGTGTAAGAGAGCGACGAGAACGCATCACCTCTATAGGTCAGACAGGAACGGACCTGCGGGGGGCGCCACACCACACATCTGTATTAGAGCGCAGCGCTATGATGAAGTCAACACCAGCAGCACCAGTGGGTTTGGCTGCTTCATAGTCCACTCATGCACTTTACTGTGTTGTATCTTGGTTTTACAGTATAAAGTTTAAAAAAAAATAGTTTCATATATCATTTTTTATAATTCTGTATCTATTTCTAAACAATTCAGAAAACATTGCCAAAAACTGCTAAAAATATCCACCACACTCGGCAACATTTAACATTTGAGATTTCACTTTTGAATTGAGGATTCTTCTAATTCTTCTAAGTTTGGTTTTGAATTTGACTTAATTTAGTCCTGGTTTTGTTGTTGTGTTTTGCCATTTTTCAGTTGGAGAGTCCGTCACCTGCTTGTTTCTATGGATCCATTGTTGCTCTGCCTGGAATATTCCACAGTATGACATTAAACAATTCTACTTTACATTTGTTCAATTACAGATTCTTTTATAGCTCAAAAACACCTAAAAAACCATTTGATGGACCCTCCATCAGAAAAGTTACACAATCTACCTTTAAAGAAGACTTATTGTGCATGAGTCTGCTATATAATTATAATCTATGATGCCCATGGATCATTGTACGTTATAATTTGCACATTTAAATTGCCATATTAATTGAAAATGAGTAGCAAAAATGACTATGCAACGCTGTGTGAAAAACTGGCGAATAAAGAGAATTAGACTTCCTTATATAATAGCTCACATTATACAATAAAAAAAAATCAAAATAAGTAAATTCAATTCAAAATAAGTAGCTAAAAGAGCAGGAGACTAGTGTCAAATAAGGCACAATTATACATGTCTATCTATATGTGCATATACAAATATAGTAAACATAATTATACACCAAGGCAAGTAAGTACACATATGAAAAATGAATATTAGGTTATTACATGAGGGTGAATTAGTGAATTATTTTACGGTTGTGGACGGAATAACTTCATGTGAAAATTAAATTCAAATTGGAAAACAGTTGTAATTTCATGTAATTTTGTATCATTTTCAGATCCTCAGTTCTCACTTGCAGACTCAGTAGAGCACACAGAGCACCTCCAGGGGGCAGTGTTGGGTCACTGTCTTACTCTGCTCCTCTCTCTCTCACTCCTCTCCTCTGCTTCTGTCGCTCACTCTCTCTCTCCTCTGCTTCTACCTCTCTCTTTCTCTCCTCTTCTGTCTCACTTCTCTCCTCCTCCTCTCTCTCTCCTCTGCCTTTATCTGCCTCTTTCTCTCTCCTCTTCTGTCTCGCTTCTCTCCTCCTCCTCTCTCTCTCCTCTGCCTTTGTCTGTCTCTTTCTCTCTCCTCTTCTGTCTCGCTTCTCTCCTCCTCTTCTCTCTCTCTCTCTTTTATCAGCTTCTCTCTTTCCTCTGCTTCTGTATTCTCCTCTTTTCTCTCCTCTCCTCTGCTTCTTTCTCTTCTCTTCTCTCCTCTCCCTCTTCCGTCTCTCGTCTCTGGCCACTGTCCAGTCCAGAACGATTAATTACACTTTTTCAATTAAAGCGCCGATGAGCGAGAGGAGCCCGTGCGGAAGTGAGATAAGCACTTTGAGATGTGGCCACGCATACAGCCCACCTCCACCGCCAACCCCATACAGCCCACCTCCACCGCCAACCCCATACAGCCCACCTCCACCGCCAACCGCATACAGCCCACCTCCACCGCCAACCCCATACAGCCCACCTCCACCGCCAACCCCATACAGCCCACCTCCACCGCCAACCCCATACAGCCCACCTCCACCGCCAACCCCATAGAGCCCACCTCCACCGCCAACCGCATACAGCCCACCTCCACCGCCAACCCCATACAGCCCACCTCCACCGCCAACCCCATACAGCCCACCTCCACCGCCAACCCCATACAGCCCACCTCCACCGCCAACCCCATACAGCCCACCTCCACCGCCGACCCCATACAGCCCACCTCCACCGCCAACCCCATACAGCCCACCTCCACCGCCAACCGCATACAGCCCACCTCCACTGCTAACCCCATACAGCCCACCTCCACCGCCAACAGCATACAGCCCACCGCCAACCACATAGAGCCCACCCCCACCACCAACCACATACAGCCTATCCTCCACTGCCAACCCCATACAGCCCACAGTCAACCACATACAACCCACATCCACTGCCAACCACATATGGCCCACCTCCGCCAAATGCATACTGCCCACCACCAACCACATAATCCAACCTCCATCCAACCTCCAACTACATACAGCCCACCACCAACAGCCTACATCTCACCGCCGACTGCATACAGCCCACCGCCAAGCACAGACAGCCAAGCGCCAATCGCATACGGCCCATCGCTGACCGCATAGGGCCCACCGCTAACCGCATACAGCTCACCACCAAATGCATACATCGCACCACCAACCATATACAGCACCCTGCCAACCAGATACGGCCCACCACCAATTGCATACTGCTCACCGCCAACCACATACAGCCCACCATATACTGCATACAGCCCACCATCAACCACATACAGCCCACCATCAACCACAAAGCATCATGGGAATACACCCCGACGATGGAGAATCAGAATGGACAGCACCTAAAGGGCGAATACGCTTTCATATATAGCTTGTGTGTTACGTAAATATACTTTTAATTAAGAAGAATTTTAAATGAATTGAATCTGGTATCAGAGCAGGTGTGTATCCATGGGTTTCAGAATGATGAAAAATTATGACTGTTGCCATAGTGATTAACAATTTAAATATTATATTGTCTTAATAGGGAAAAAGTACTTAAAATGTTGCATATATCAGATCAGCATAATTAAACAAATCTATATGTTAAAGCTATGGTACACTCAAAAATGTCATCTTTTTCCATTTGATAATTTTCTGTTGATCCAAAGCAAACAGTGGACTTTTTATATTGATCTGTTTAAATTATGCTAATTTAACATCAAATATTTAGTTTACCCACTGCTCTTTCCTAGAGAGACCCATATGCTGCATTCTATAGTGCTCGGGACTCGGGGAAAACCGACCTCCACCTTGAGAAAGTGCAATGAAACAGTCAATGTATGTAGATGTAAACAAGCAGATACAGATAATACTCCCTACAACTGTACAACAACTCACCCACTGCATCAGACTATAGAGGGGCAGATAATACTCCCTACAACTGTACAACAACTCACCCTTATGTAACTGATTACCCTGTGTCTTGTCAGTCATCATATCATGTTGCACTGTCTTCCTCTGACCTCTTGTATAAAGCTGTGATTTAATATTTTATTGGTTATTTTTCTATTTTATTTTGACTTGTACTTTCACATAACTATGTCTTATATGACACCTGTCTCTTGCTATCTTTTTTTGCTATTTATTTAGAATGTATTACTGCCATTTATAGTTTAAAATCTTCGTTATTATATTATATTGTGAACTGTGAGCTACTGGGTCCAAATCATTTCCCTTGTGGATACATAAAGTTTGTCTATGTCTACGTCTAATAATAAAGAATTACTCAAAATGAAACGAAACACAACTCCAGGTATGTTTTTGATTAGGTAACTACTTTTGTTAGTCAATTTTGTGTAATATAGGAGCTTTAAACTCATGATCCACAAGTATAATCCGTCTTTATATAATTACATTTTACTAGTACTATTTTCTCATTCCCTTGGTTCAGATATGTAATAGTAAGAAATCATTTTGAGAGCTTTTGCCAGGCCATGTTTTTAACTGACTATTCGATTGATAGGACGCAAAATAATTGAATCTAATATGGGACATTAAAATCAAAAATACACTTTTGATAATTATATTTGAATGTACATGAAGTCTGTCTCATAGCTGTAGAGAACAGCGGTGCATTGTGGGAGAGCGACAGAGGCGTAGTTAGTGTGACATACAGAATGTTTAAATGTGCTCCAGTGAAAGGTCTGTATGCAAATGAAGCGCACATAAAGAACCAACGCCAACCTCCAATCAGCCAATCACTGACCATTTAATGACCTCAGGGACCAGGCCACACGTCCGGCGCTCTCATTTAGACCTGACAGCTCCCCTGCTGAGAGAGGGAGGGAAGGAGGGAGGGAGGGAGAGAGAGGGGTGAAGAAACAAGAAGAATTGAGGTAGAGAGTGAGGGAAGAAAGAGAACAAGGACAGAGAAAGAAAGGAATGAGAAGAGAGAGGGAAGAGGGTGAGGACAGATAGATGAAGGAGGGACAGTGGGAGTGGGAGACAGGAGGGAGAAAAGAGAGATAGAGAGGGAAGAAAGAGAGGGGGGTAGAGAGAGTAAGCGAACGAGAGGGAATGAGACGAGAGAGGGAGAAGAGATGGATGGAAGAGGGAGGGAGGATGAGGGGTGGTCATGGAGAGAGAGAGAGGGGGAGAGGAAGAAAGATGGAGAGAGAGAGGAAGGGAGAAGAGGGAGCGGGCAGAGAGAGTAAGTGAAAGTGAGGGAATGAGACGAGAGAGGGGAGAGAGGGAGGAGAGACAGATGGAGGAGGGAGAGAGGGGTGGGTCATGGAGTGAGAGCGAGAGAGTGGTAAAGAGAAAGAGAAGGAGAATGAGGAACGGTCATGGGAGGGTGGAGAGAGAGGGAAGGAGGGAAAGAGTAAGTGAAAGCGAGGGAATGAGACGAGAGAGGGGAGAGGGAGGAGAGATAGATGGAGCAGAGAGAGAGGGAGAGAGAGGGAAAGATAGAGGGAAGAAGGAAGGGGAAAGCAGAGAGAGTAAGCGAAAGAGAGGGAATGAGACGAGAGGGAGGAGAGATAGATGGAGGAGAGACAGAGGGAGAGAGGGGGGTCAGGGAGAGAGAGTGGGAGAGAGTGGGAAAGATAGAGGGAAGAACGAAGGGGAAGCGGAAAGAGGTAGCGAAAGACAGAGAATGAGACAAGAGGGGAGAGAGGGAGGAGAGATAGATGGAGGAGGAAGAGAGAGGGAAAGAGAGAAAGTCGGAGTGTGAGAGAGGACGGAGGGAGGAGACGGAGGGGGTAGAGAGAGTAAGAGAAAGAGATGGAGAAAGGGAGGAGAGATAGATGGAGAATGGAGAGAAAAAGACAGAGAGACAGTAGGAAGAAAGTGGTAAGCGAGAATAGGAAAGGTAGGGCAGAGAGGTGAAGGGAAAGAGGAGAGCGGGAGAAAGAAAGAGGCAAAAAAGTGGAAAGAGGAGGTGGAGGAGAGGAGCTCATTATCATGTAGAGAAGTGTGGCCGACTCTGTGACCAGGCAAAGAATAGTGGAAAGAAAAGTGGAGATAAAACTGTTGTGTTTGTGTGTTATTGAGGGCAGAGAACATCTTTGACTGTTAAACTCACGCTGCATTTTCACAAACAAATCTGATTCTTTCTTTTGTCAACAGGACACTTCACAGTAGAATCACACCACATGTTTTAAAATGTCCCTTATACGTATATGTATGTATCCCACTTGGTGAATAATAGAACTGGTGCTGCTAGGATCTTTTCCTAGATACTTTTGACTTATTTCCTAATTGTATTTCTTCATTTATCTTCTGTGTGTATGAGATTATGTGTCTGAGGTGTCTTGGGGCTGGGGAAAGGGTTTGGTGCCAGTCTCGGTGCTTCTCGGTGCTTCTCGGTGCTTCTCGGTGCTTCTCGGTGCTCCTCGGTGGTTCTCGGTGCTTCTCGGTGCTCCTCGGTGCTCCTCGGTGCTTCTCGGTGCTTCTCGGTGCTCCTCGGTGCTCCTCAGTGGCAGTTGGCCATGATCCTTGATGTAGGATGGCAGTGGTGTCTCAGTGCTGGTTTCGGTGTGGACGGACATGGTTCTGAGGTTATTTGCCCGGGGTGGGTTCTGATTTGTTTTCAGTGTTGTTCCACATTGGGATGGGTACACATTTTTAGGGAGCGTGCCTATGTTCCCTCAGCCCTATGTTCCCTCAGCCCTATGTTTGTTCCCTCAGCCCTATGTTTGTTCCCTCAGCTCTATGTTCCCTCAGCCCTATGTTCCCTCAGTCCTATGTTCCCTCAGCCCTATGTTTGTTCCCTCAGCCCTATGTTCCCTCAGTCCTATGTTCCCTCAGCCCTATGTTTGTTCCCTCAGCTCTATGTTCCCTCAGCCCTATGTTCCTCAGTCCTATGTTCCTCAGCCCTATGTTTGTTCCTCAGCCCTATGTTCCTCAGTCCTATGTTCCCTCAGCCCTATGTTTGTTCCTCAGCTCTTTGTTCCCTCAGCCCTATGTTCCCTCAGTCCTATGTTCCCTCAGCCCTATGTTTGTTCCCTCAGCCCTATGTTCCCTCAGTCCTATGTTCCCTCAGCCCTATGTTTGTTCCCTCAGCTCTATGTTCCCTCAGCCCTATGTTCCCTCAGTCCTATGTTCCCTCAGCCCTATGTTTGTTCCCTCAGCCCTATGTTCCCTCAGTCCTATGTTCCCTCAGCCCTATGTTTGTTCCCTCAGCTCTATGTTCCCTCAGCCCAACTCGAGGTCATGGTGCAATGGACCCAAGGTTGAAATGACTCCGAATCATCTCTTTATATGCGGTGTAAAAATAAAAAGAATTTAATTTTGAGAAAAATCTTAGAAATGAGAAAATTCTTAGAAATGAGGGAACATAGGGCTGTGGGACCACTGGGCTGTGGGAACATAGGGCTGACACTCACATTTTTATATGAGTTTTGATAAAATAAGTTATGCTGCTAAATGAACATTAGTGAGTGGGATACGTCTTAATGGCCCATATGTGTTAAATGCAGGTGAGGCGTAATATAAATGATAAGAAGAAATGTCTCAAACTTCAGTAAAAATCCGGGTAGCAGTTTACCGACAGAGCTACAGTATGTGCACACCAACGCATGTGTCAGTCTGTACTCATTTATTTTGCGGCATTATTTGTATGTTTTCTGTTTTTATTTGTGTGCATTTTGTATTTGTTACTATATGGTGTTTTAAAATTTCACAAAATAAAAAAAAAGTCACTTAAACAGTAGAAATATTCACATTTATATAGTGCTTTTCTGTGTCCAATATGCGCTCAAACTTCTTTACATCTTTCCTGGTGGGACAACCCTTCCTACTTTGAGTTAAACTGCACCAAAGGTCTGAAATAAGACATACAGTATCACAGCTGTTTATCTGTAGCACATGTCTCTAAAACGCAGAAAACATTTTCTCTTGTATTTCCTTGTATCAGAACAAAATACAGTATATAAATGGTTGATTCTGCAGTAATCCACGCCGTTCCTCAGTGCTCTGTGTTGTTTATTCATGTAAATGTATTAACCCCAGATATTTTTTCAAAGTTTCCTAGACAAAACTCAAGACTAAACCATAAAAACACATTTGACATGGATGATACAAGTTACATTTTCATTGTCATTTTGTTTTAGACTTTCTATTTTTACTTGAGGAAATCTATTGTAGGTCCAGTATTACACAACATGGACTCTTGTGAGCTTTATGTCATGTTGTATTGTTGTTACCTCCTGAAAAAACATACCTGGAGTAACGTTTAGTTTGCTTCACACACGTTTGAGTAACCCTGCATCTCCAAAGCTCAAAATGCTCTGTTCCAGGGTGTGAGGTCATGAGGTGGTCTTCAAAGTTAACAGCTCCTTTTACCTTCAGTTCTTCCAAATGATTCTAGTGAAGGTGTGTGGAGTTTAAAAATACAGTGGTGAACTTCTTAAAAGTAATAATACACCTCATTGGGTACTATTGCTCTATAGTTCAGTTCACACCACACTTGTTTTTGTCTCGATTCCGATTCCAGGCACAATAGCCACTAAAAACATTCCCAAGATACACAATTTAGACTAAAAAACGGCGCAGATGTTTTCATTAACCTGGAGCCTGGTTCTGGTATTTGGCAGTGGTGATTGTTTTGCCTCCTCTTCTGGATTCAAACTTTCTCCTCGGCACTTACCCGTCCAGCCAGAATTTTCGAGAGGAGAAGTCTGAAAATCAACGCTCGACGGCCATAGACTTCGATGCTAATGTGACCAAACTGCGTCCCTGTTCAAATGCACGCTACATAAACTACAGTCATTGTGTAATTGGATGCTTTATGGTGGGCTTATACGGACTCTGTGTGTGTGTGTGTGTGTGTGTGTGTGTGTGTGTGTGTGCGTGCGGTAAAAGACTGCGGTCCATTTAGACACGCGCGCTGCAAACTCAATAAAGTGTGATGACTTTTAAAGAGGCCATTGTCAAAGCACCAAAAAGTGCTCTGAAGGTCAAGTGAAATCAGGGGGAAGGCCCAGATATGAGCCGCTGAGAAGAAGAGAGGGAGGAGAGGAGGGGAAGAAAGAGAGAGAAAGAAAGGAGAGTAGAAGGAAGGGTTAAAAGAGGTGGGAAGGAGGAAAGAGGGAAAGTGGGGTAAAGGAGAACAGAAAGAAGGAGTAAGGAATAAGAGAAAATAACTTAATAGAGAGGGGAAAAGGTATAGAGAAAAGAGCGAGGGAGGAGGAACAGTGGTGGAGGTTAAAGAGGGAGTAGAAGATAAAGAGAAAGGAGCTAAAGAGATAGAGAGGGTGAGGACAAAAAGGAACAGAGAAAAGGGAGAAAGACTTAAAAGAGAGGGGAGAGAGTGGGAGAAAAATCAGAAGAAAAAGGGGCGAGAGAGGAGGACAAAAGTTGATGAGATAGACAGGACAAGGAAGAGAGGGGGAGGAGAGGAGGGAAAGAGGGGCTTAGCGGAGGCAGAGAGGTGGAGAGGGAGACGGAGGAGGGAGAGGCCGAGCGTGTGGAAGTGTGAATGGCCTTTAGTCGTTTAGAACAGTGGATTAGTGGGATTTGATGGATTAGCGTTTCTGGATGTTCTTCTTCAGTTTGACAGAAGAATCCAATGACCTTTAGAGTTCAGCTCATGTGGCACTTTTCACATCGCTATTCTAATAATATTTGGTCCTCTACCCACTATGTACCCACTATATATACACACTATATATACACACTATATATACCTGCTATATATACCCACTATATACTCATTATATACACACTATACATACCCATTATATACACACTATATATACCCACTATATACTCATTATATACCCACTATGTACCCACTGTATATACCCACTATGTACCCACTATATACACACTATATATACCTGCTATATATACCCACTATATACTCATTATATACACACTATATATACCCATTATATACACACTATATATACCCACTATATACTCATTATATACCCACTATGTACCCACTGTATATACCCACTATGTACCCACTATATACACACACTATATATACACACTATATATACCTGCTATATATACCCACTATATACTCATTATATACACACTATATATACCCACTGTATATACCCACTATGTACCCACTATATACACACACTATATATGCACACTATATATACCCACTATATACACACTATATACTCATTATATACCCACTATATACACACTATATATACCCACTATATACTCATTATATACACACACTATACACACACACACACTATATACACACACTATATATACACACTATATATACACACTATATACTCATTATATACACACTATATACTCATTATATACACACTATATATACCCACTGTATATACCCACTATGTACCCACTATATACACACACTATATATACCTGCTATATATACCCACTATATACACACTATATATACCCACTGTATATACCCACTATGTACCCACTATATACACACACTATATATACACACTATATATACCCACTATATACACACTATATACTCATTATATACCCACTATGTACCCACTATATACACACACTATACACACACACTATATACACACACTATATATACACACTATATATACACACTATATATACCCACTATATACTCATTATATACACACTATATATACCCATTATATACACACTATATATACCCATTATATACCCACTATATATACCCACTATATACTCATTATATACAAAATATATATACACACAATATATACCCACTATATACTCATTATATACACAATATATATACACAATATATATACCCACTATATACTCATTATATACACACAATATATACCCACTATATACTCATTATATACACAATATATATACACAATATATATACCCACTATATACTCATTATATACACAATATATATACACACAATATATACCCACTATATACTCATTATATACACAATATATATACACACACTATATACACACTATATATACACATACTACATACCAACCATATATACCCACTTTAGGGCCAGATATACATATTATATATGCACTATATACACTATGGCCACACACTATATACAAACTATATATACATACTATATACGCACTATATACACTATGGCCACACACTATATACACACTATATATACATACTATATACGCACTATATACACTATGGCCACACACTATATACACACTATATATACACACTAGAGATACCCACTATATACTCATATACCAACTGTATATACACACAATATACCAACTATATATACCCACTATATACCTATTATATACCAACTGTATATACACACAATATTCCAACTATATATATCCACTATGTACCTATTATATACCAACTATACAGACACACACACACGATATACCAACTGTATATACACACTATACATACACACCTTATACACTATACCCACACACTATATATACACACTATATACCAACTATATATACCTATATATTTGTGTGTTAAACATGTGAATGAAAGAAAACATAACTCCAGGTATGTTAAAACATAGATCAGACTATACAGTAGTGTAATATGGGCTATTTAACTGTGTTTTATACGTAATGCCTCGACCGCGCTCTCATTCCTCACTCTTAAACATGATATAACCAGAATGATCGCATAAAGATCAGCCTATAGTGTATCGTGGAAGGAGGATCTAGAGCTGGAGCATATTTTAGGTTGACGAGAAAAAAGATCACCCAAATGAACTAACCCAGACACAGGGAGAACATTCAAGATTAAAGTTAAGGTACACTTTGCTATCCCTGTACGGAAATTTGTCTGCATTTGACCCATCTTTCAATGCGCTGGGGCACCCTGTCAGGAGCAATGGGCCCATCTCTAGATCTTGAGCTATAGTCTTGGTCAGGACTACCTTAGGCTGGAGGATTTTCACCTCTTGTGTTTTGGGAAACTGTCCACACAGACATAGGATGAAACGTGCAAACTCCGAAAACGAAACACCGAACTCTTAAACCTCTTAAATTCTGTTAGCCATATCCCCTATTTTACTTCAGACTAACCAAAGCCATATGCAACAACAGATGATTCCCCTTTAAAATGTGATATGGACAAATCCCGTCTGGTACACGTACATTAGCTCCATAGACCTCCATATTAGCGAACGTGAGCGATGACTTTGCTTTCTCCCGCCGCTGCGTCCACTCTCCTCTCCGTCTCATTGCCCCATCACCAGATGAGTTCAGGGCTCCATAAAGCGTTCAAAATTTAAATATAAAAAAAGAGCAAAGGATGAAAAAAAGTGCGCACGTTCTTTTTAATTAAAAAGGCTTCTAATAATCCACATCATATTATACGTCGTGGCTTCATCGGTCAATTTAATAACAGTCGGGCTTTGCAATCTTAATATCTCGGCGTGCAGGTTTCCTTCATAACTGAGAGCTCTGTGTTAATTATACCAGGGCCTAATGGCGGGGAATATTCCGGGCCTTGCGTGTTTTGATAAATGGATTTTTGCTAAGATTTATCCCTAATTATATCATTTGTCTTTCTCCATTACTTTTTATAGCTTAAATTTATGAAGTCATTAAGACGTTAGTGGGCCTGATAATGATTAGGAGAAGGAATTGTATGAAAATGAATTATATGAAAATGATTATAGCTAACGGAGTGCCTAAATGGAGAGAGAGAAGAGGAGAGAAAGAGAGGAGAGAGGCGCTTTTGTTTGAGAGATGATGCCGGATCCGCCTCGCCATCTTTCTTTTTTTGGATGGAGGGGGGAAAAAAAGATGATGAAAGACCTAGTTTGTCCCGATCCATCCTTCTTCTGGTGTCATCAGTTGTATTAAGGGTCCATCTATCTGTCTGGGACCCTACCCCGAAAACGCCATCGCTCACACTCCAAATTTAAGAACGCGCGGCAGCTTTTGTTTTATTAAAGATGGAAAATGAAACCGCGGAAAGCGCATGACGCGTTCAGGAGTGCGCGGTGAGGTCCGTGTTGGAACAATTTTCTACACTCCATTAAACATTATGGGGATGGTAATATTTACGTATATTTATGTTTCTTCAGTTACTGCTAAAGTGCTGTGGTTACTTATACGCTACTGTGGTTGTTATGGAGACCCAGCAAATTCAATTGGTTATGCTTTTTAAAGGTGCGTTATGTAACTTTTCTAGGGATGATGCTGTTACTTTGCTTTGGAATGTTTCACAGTATGGTATAAAACGTATCTACCCTACATTTATTACATTCAGGTAATTGTTTTTGAATTTTAAAAATAATACTTAAGGCCCTTATTACACTGTTTTCTGATCTATGATATAATGTTGTTTCCATGAGTGAAGTCAGTCCCTCATCAAACACAAACCTACACAAAAACTATATCAATCGGTTGTGCTCTGTTTGTGCTGCACAAAGTTTTGTTTGTGCTGCTTTAGTTTTGGAGATATTAATGATTCTTTTATAGGTCAAATTAGGGTCAGCCAGCCCCCCCCAGGAAGCTTAAAAATTTGAGAAGCCACACAACCGCTGTGGCCATACCGGAGTTTTTCTAAAGCCGCTGTCCCTCTTCTGTCCCTTCCCTGTCCCTCTCTTCTCTCCCTCTCCTGTCCCTCTCTCCTGTCCCTCTCTTCTGTCCCTCTCTCCTGACCCTCTCCTGTCCTCTTCTAACCCTCTCCAGTCCCTCTCCTGTCCCTCTCTTCTGTCTCTCTCTGTCCCTCTCCAGTCCCTCTCCAGTCCCTCTCCTATCCCTCTCTCCTGTCCCTCTCTCCTGTCCCTCTCTCCTGTCCCTCTCTTCTGTCCCTCGCTCCTGTCTCTCTCTGTCCCTCTTCTGTCCCTCTCCTGTCCCTCTCTTCTGTCTCTCTCTGTCTCTCTCTGTCCCTCTCTTCTGTCCCTCTCTTCTGTCCCTCTCTGTCCCTCTTCTGTCCCTCTCCTGTCCCTCTCTTCTGTCTCTTTCTGTCCCTCTCCTGTCCCTCTCTCCTGTCCCTCTCCTGTCCCTCTCCTGTCCCTCTCTTCTGTCCCTCTCTGTCCCTCTCCTCTGTCCCTCTCTGTCCCTCCTCTGTCCCTCTCCTGTCCCTCTCTCCTGTCCCTCTCTGTCCCTCCTCTGTCCCTCTCCTGTCCCTCTCTTCTGTCCCTCTCTGTCCCTCCTCTGTCCCTCTCCTGTCCCTCTCTCCTGTCCCTCTCTGTCCCTCCTCTGTCCCTCTCCTGTCCCTCTCTCCTGTCCCTCTCTCCTGTCCCTCTCTCCTGTCCCTCTCTTCTGTCCCTCGCTCCTGTCCCTCTCTGTCCCTCCTCTGTCCCTCTCCTGTCCCTCTCTTCTGTCCCTCTCTGTCCCTCCTCTGTCCCTCTCCTGTCCCTCTCTCCTGTCCCTCTCTGTCCCTCCTCTGTCCCTCTCCTGTCCCTCTCTCCTGTCCCTCTCTGTCCATCCTCTGTCCCTCTCCTGTCCCTCTCTTCTGTCCCTCCTCTGTCCCTCTCTGTCCCTCCTCTGTCCCTCTTCTGTCCCTCCTCTGTCCCTGTCTGTCCCTCCTCTGTCCCTCTCTTCTGTCCCTCTCCTCTGTCCCTCTCTGTCCCTCCTCTGTCCCTCTCTGTCCCTCTCTTCTGTCCCTCCTCTGTCCCTCCTCTGTCCCTCCTCTGTCCCTCCTCTGTCCCTCTTCTGTCCCTCTCTCCTGTCCCTCTCTTCTGTCCCTCTCTGTCCCTCTCTTCTGTCCCTCTCTGTCCCTCTCTGTCCCTCCTCTCTCCCTCTCCTGTCCCTCCTCTGTCCCTCTCTTCTGTCCCTCGGTCCTGCTGTAATTGCCTTTTGCAGAGGAGATAATGAATCATATAAATAAAAAGGCGAGTGTGTGCGTTCGGTTTGAAGTTACAGCCTCATGTGAGAGTCAGGGGGAGCTCCCTGCTTCAGTCTAAAGGCTTTTGAAGAATCCACAATAGAAAAAGAACTGTTTCTTTTCCTCCGCTCATGTGACAGGTGCCACTCACGTGTTCAAACGCACTCTTTCTTTTTTCGTTATACGCTGTGAAAACAAACCTACATTAGCTTCAGTCATTTCAGTGAAGTTGTTGTTTTGGGTTCATTGTTTTCATTCTGTTTCCTGGATACGAAGAGTCTTTTCTTAAGTTGCACTGTGTAACTTTTCTGCTGGAGGTCTGACCCCTTCTTGTCTCCATGAAGATGTCATTGCTCTGCCTGGAATGTTCCACAGTGTGACATTAAACAGCTTTAAATTACATTTATTCAGTTACAGGTGGTTTTATAGCTCAAAAACACCTAGAAAAACAAACATTCTGACTGTGAGCAGGGTCGTCTCTCCACAGATCTGACCTGTAACTTGCATTTGACAGAACCTCCACCAGAAAAGTTACACAATGCACTTTTAAAGCAACTAAAACACTTAATAATTCATAATGCACTATAGATCAGTTTAATACCAAATTTAGAACATTTCAGTCACGGCAATAACTTTTTATGCAATTACTATTTTTTTGTGAAAATCAAGTTAATTCAAGTCAAACACAAAATATATATTGAAAAAAGCTGGTGTAGATATGTAAATACAAATTACATTCTTGAGTAAACCCGTCCAAACACTAAATATTATTCTTTAGTTGCAGTGCAAGTACAGTATTTGAATCCATAATAGATGTTTCACCTCTAAGCTTTTGTCTTACTGCTTCATTTGCTTAAACCCCTCTGACAGGTGCCTCGGACAGGTGCTTCTGACAGGTGCATTTGACAGGTGACGCGCTCATCTTGAAGCCCCGCCCCTTTGGGTTTCCATCGCAGCGGCCGGGGAAGGCTTGTCCCAGGCAGCGCGCCAGAGATCACAGCCCTGTTTTAATGAATGAATTATTTGATTATTTAATTAGCAGAGAGCGTCGTTAACAGCGGTGTTAATTAGCTAACATGTGGCCCAGTCGAGAGGCCAGCCACACAGAGAGAGACGAGAATACCAACACAGGCTTGTACCGGCCTGGAGAAAAGAGAAGGGAACAGTTAAACAGGCCTGTATCGTCTTTTCAGCTTTTCAGCCCACTGTGTTTGTGTTAAAGGGCCCATATTACACTGTTTTCTCATCTACTGTATGTTTGAATGTTTTTATCCATCACAAACATATCTGGAGTTGTGTTTTCTTTTATTCACACATGTTTAACACACAAACCCTGCATATTTAGGCTCAGCTCTTCTCTCAAACTGAAAACACTCTGTTCCACCTTGTGATGTCATGTGGTAATACAGAAAGCGCTCTCTGTTTTTAAACTCCATACAGCTTTACTAGGATCTTTTGGATGATTTCAGCTCTGGAATTACTTATTTCTGCTGAAGTAAAGGTCAAAGGAGCTGTTGAAAACTACCACTTCATGACATCACAAGGCGGAACAGAGCATTTTGAGCTTTGTTAGGGTTACTCAAACATGTGTGAATGAAACAAAACACAAGTCCTGGTAAGGTTTTGAAGATGTAATATTATAAGATGATATAAAGCTCACAAGAGTCAATTTTGTGCAATGTAGGACCTTTCAATAAGGAGTATTACAGTCCTTTATTATTAACATATCATACACGTAAATCACCATGTACCTTTTATTGTTTATCAAAATGCTAAATCCCCCTGAAGACAACATATAAACATGTTAGTTAATAACATAATTAGATTCAGTTTTGTTTTGTTTTTTCACACCCTGAGTCCCCACTACCCTTATTCCCCGTGCTAAGTCACTCCCCCTTCAGAACGATGTCACAACACAATCAGCGTGCATTCTGCAACTCAAACTGTGGCGTATTGTTTTGTATCATGCTTTCAGTTTAATGAAAAATGTGTGCAGGCACGTGGGCTTGTGGGCTGAGTCACGGACAGGCTCATACAGGAGGGCTCGAATAGGGCACAAGAGAGATTGCTAGATTACTCAAACATGCATGGATGACCTCTTCAGCCATATTTTCACTAGACAAAGCAATATCTAGATTAAAAAGGCTTAAATTAAGGCCATTTTACTTTATTTGAGTAGATTCATCTTGACAGGTAAAATGATTTTCCAGTGGAATAAGTGTTTTTTTCTTAATTCAAGCAACATGATTTTATTTCTTATTTTAAGTGCAAAAACTAGTTTTTCTTATTTTAAGTGTAGCAAGATGCATTTTCATATTTTAAGTACAAAAATCTTATTGCAGTGGCAGAAAATTTTACTTGTCAAGTGAAATTTACTCAAATCATGGTAAAACTTTCTTCCAGGTCATTTTAGCTCGAGTAGATTTTGTTTTTTACAGTGTTTGATGAAGAAACAACATTTAACATGGCAGAAATCTCCAAAAAGTAATATCCCCGCTTTAAAGAGCTGAGTCCAGAGCAGGTTTGTTATTATATTCAGAATGGAATACTCATGAGTGGTGGCTATCCGGTAACCTTTACATTTGTGTATTTTTGTCATGGGAACCTGATCTTGTTTCAGTTTTTCAGTATACACGAGAAAGAGCAGTGATTTTGGCTAAAAAGTCCCATCAATTTTAACAATCTGCGTGGAGGCAAGAGGGTGACACAGCCAGGTCAGGTCTGTGGAAAGGCTACCTGCAGTTTAAAGGGGAACTCCAGCACATTTGAAGCTAAAGTCCATTGCTAGAGGTGGTCTAATACCGCCAGAGGCCAAAAAACGGCACAGATCAGTGTTGCCTCGGTGAAGATCTTGTTGTGGCAGTGAGTCTGTCAAGACAACAAACTAGTGTAGTGATGGGGTAAATTCTTAACTTCCACGTAACATGCCAGTTTGCACAGAAGTATTAATTATAAAAATTTAATTCAGATTAAAAATTAATTCTGCTTTACAAAGGCCATATAAAAACTTAAGCTCTGATGAAAATGATTATTCGGAATTAAACTTAATACCGAAGTAAATGGGTGGTTTATTCAGATTTGAAAGCTGAATTAATTTATTCCTTGATCATTTAAATGTTTATTTTTCTTCAAAAATAATTCCGGTCATTAGCGCACAGGTACGGGTACCCAGCGGATACCTGATGGGTGACCTGCAAATTTTAATGAGATGGGTGAAAAATGTTGTGCTGTGTCGGATGTGGGTTCGGGTGGGGTCGGACGCAGGAGAGCCCGGGTCTAATCTGCGCTTTACAAAACATCATGTGCTGACAAAAAACAGGGCTGTATTTTTGTGAAATGCAAAAATACCATTGTTTTTACAAGATGATTAAATGTAAAGTCCATATGTTTTTGCTGCACACATTCCCAGAAATCTCTGCCACTTTCATTTTCAAACCACACATGCGATGTGGTTTAAAGTGACTCCCGAGGAGCTAAAAAGAAAATTAGCGAGTGGCGAGTACAAAGTTGTGGCTCTTTTTTGGCTCTCGGACTGATTTTCATTCGGGTGCGGTTCAGGTATCGGTCTATATTTATAGCGGGTCGGATCGGGTGTGGAATTTTATTTCAATTCTGTCGGAAAACAGGTTGGGTATGGATTGAGGTATGACGGGTACGGGCGGGTGCAGTTTATCAAAATCAGACCTGTGCAGGACTCTGGTGCATGCTTGTTGGTCGCCCTTCTTCGGACTTTCCTCCACTGCTCTCTGGATTTGTGAGCAGGATGTGGGAGTGGGCTGAGGTGTCGCAGCCTCAGACTCAGACTCAGTTTGTCTTCTTCCTCCTTCTCCGACACTCTTCCCTTCTCCTCCTCAGCTCACAGACGTAAAGCGTGAGGAGAGAATTCTCCAGCTGCTGCTTCATTATCATCGGAATGACCGGAAAAAGTTTGGATCATGTTTGTGTCGGAGGCGTAACAACAAACCGAGATGACAGAAAAGCTGGTAGACGCTGAAGTGTTTGTTTTCTTCCGGTCGACGTAAATATATTTGTGTCGCTGTCCAATCAGAACCCTTCCCGACCCCCAGACACTGAGCGGAATGAAATAAAGGCGATTTAACGTGTTCCATGTAAACCTCAAATAAGAATTATTATTTCCATGAAAACCTGAAGAAGAATATTTTAATTCTGAACTATTTTATTAAGAATACTGTGAGACACATCAGAGACACAGGGCCCTATAACGTCCTCTTTCTCCTCTCTCTTGTAACTCTGCCGTCTCTCTCATTATTCCCTTTTTCTCCATGCTGTCGCTGCTATCTCTCTCCTCCCTCACTTTCTCAATATGCCCCACCCTTTTCCCTCCCTCCGCTGTTTCGCTTCCTTTTCTACATCTCTCTCCCCTCACTTTCCTGTCACTTTCTCTTACATTTCGCTCTCCTGTCTCTCTGTTTCTCTCTCCCTTCTCTCCTCATTGCTCTGGTCTCTCCTCTCACTTTCTCAAATTTCTCTCTTTAACTGTCTTCTCATTTCACCTCTTTTGTGCTTCCTGTCTTCTCTTTCTCCACTCCTTCCCTTCTTCTTTCTCTCTCCCGCCTTTCTCTTCTATCTCTCGTCCCCCTCCCTCATTTTGACCTTAGCTCTCTCCTCTCTCTCGCTCTCACTCTTTCTCTCCTCTCTCTGTCTCTCCTCTTCCTCTCTCTCCATCCCTCCTTTTCGCTCTCTTCCTACACTCCCCCCCACCCTCCGTCTCTCTCCCTCTGTCTCCTCTCCCTCCCTCCTTCTCTCCTCTCGTCCCTGTTCTAATTGTATATGTGCCATGCAGATCCCCACAGAGCTGCCAGGGTGATTGCAATTAAAGGGGTTCCCCGCACAGACCCCCCTCCTCCCCCCTCGCTCCCCTGACACGCTCCAGTACCCCCCACCCCCCACCCTCGCCCTCCGACGAGTCCGAGTGTAAGGGGGAGAAATATCTTTACTTCAATCAGACCAGGGCGACAAAAGACTACAGCGCAGGCATTCTTGCAACGGACATTTTCAATCTCTTTAATCTCATTTTGATCATCATATGGGCAATACCACAGTATTTGGTGTGGATCTGACACTAAATACTTTTACAGGTCTAATCTTAGGTGTGAAGGAATTTCAGTAAATATCTGTTTAAAAATGGGTTCAGACACAGATAGATCAATACTCACGCACATTTGTAGAGAGCATAGATACGATAATTTGAGCAGGTTCCACACATTTGTAATAGGGCTGTACTTGAACTATTCATGTAATAAAGGCACAACAAGATATATGGTAACAAAATGAATGTGTCTTTAATACATGAATGGTCTCAAAATGACACCATTGTGTGCTGTCTGCATCTGGACCAGGTCTAATTTACTGGGAAGTGCCTTTAAGCATCTGTTGATTTTAACTAATACCTGTGTAAGGATGGAAAATGGCACTTATTTAAACAAAAGATCTAATTGTGTTATGCAACTGTTATTTATCCTTCAAATACAGAACAGCTTTGTGTAAATAAAAGTTTAAATATTACGAGACCAAAATCAGCCTATAGTCTTATTCCAACCAGCTCAAAGTTCAAAGTTAGTTTTATTGCCAATTTCTTCACATGTACCAAACATACAAAAGAATTGAAATGACGTTTCTCTCTGTCCCATGTGTAGACAAGACAGGACAAACATTAAAGTACAAGACAGGACAACATTTATGTGCACAGACACAGCAAAGAACATCATCTCTAACCACTACAGTAACCATAGATCAATAAATGAAGCTAAAACACTACTGTACAAGACAGTTCAAGTCAGATCAGGTATTAGCAGCAGTAATAAAAGCAGCAGATGGTTTAGTGCAGAGCACAAGGCGGTTTCTTATCTGGGTTCTAGTGTAAATGGTAAATAGAGCAAAAGGCACAAGACAGTCTTTTTGGGGCGTCATGGGGGGTCTGAGTCCAAGTGTTTCTGTTTTTGGGGAGGTGCTGCTTCCTGGCAGCCTGGTGGGTAGAGAGGGGAGAGAGTTCAGCATCCTAACAGCCTGGTGGATGAAGCTGGTAGTGAATCTGGTAGTGAGGCCCAACCAGGATATCGGCTTAACTGATATCAGGAAATAAAACCTGATCCAGCAATTTTTTCAGTATCCATGACAGTATTTGATACTGCTAGCATGCTCTTGTTAGCTATATCATGGTTGCAAAGCTCTGGTTTCTGAAAAATGTGAACAGCACTTATAAACTCATCACAGTCGGTGAATTATAGGGCGCTTGGAATGCACAAGGTAAATGAGGAATAACTGTGCAGTAAGGCTCACAGTTTAAAACTAGTTCTGTTTTTCCGCATTAAGGCAGTTTTAAGTTATCAGAAAAGAATTTAGATAAGAATCTATTTTATTTTATTTATTTTAATTCTACTTTGTGATTTTTATGATGTTGCTTTAATTTGATTTTACTGGTTTCACTGTTTTAGGGCTGGTATGACCAAATTTTAGCATTCTTTATGTTTTATCTCTGTGCAGCACTTTGGAAACTGCTCTGTTTGTAAAATGTGCTGTATAAATAAAGTGGATCTGGATTTGAATTACCCACATAGTCAAAGTGTTCAGAAGTGAATGTAGAATATTTACTCACAGTGCCTGTGTGCTCTGACCACTCTCATCCATACACTCATAATAAAGCCTGGATGACGTCTTTGCTTTTCTCACACATGATTCCTATTACTCTCATGCTATGGCCGCTAATAGTCTTCACCTGTCACCACGGCGACTATGAATTTTCCATGTGACAGTGCAAGAGACAAAGACTACGATGTCAAGAGCTCCGACCGAAGAGTTCAGACGACTCAATTTACTCGGGGCACTTCCAAGTATCCATGACGACGCTCCCCATCCAGAGACATTTACAACAATTCTATAGCATGGGTCTGAGGTTCGGCCCCAGCGAACAGACCAGAGGAGTAAAGGCAGAGGCAAGCCAATTAAAGGAAATCTCACTTGTGCGAATGACTGGAGTGTCTGGAAGAGCACCTCGCCGTTAACCTTTGGAGTGGTGAGAAAAGGAGAGGACGAGGAGGGAGGAGAGGAGATGTTTTAGGTCTAATGGGCTCTCAGTGTTGTGGTAAGGCGGCTTAATTTGCTTCTTTCTCCTGTCAGAATGGACTTATGCAAAAATGGAGCTGAAAATGCGTAGGAGAGAGAGAGAGAGTTTTAACACTAAAGGGGTGTTGGTTTGAAAGTGGAAATATTCGAAAAGCTATAGTAAAACAAAATAGTGGTTATGTTCACCAAAAATTTGATCATTGCCTGATTTGATCTGATAATACCAGAGTATTATCAGATTATAGAAGTGTCATGTAAACAGATTTTTCATTCTGATTGTTCATACTAGTGCAGGCTTTGACATGAAAATTATGCAAAGACAAATTTGAAAGGGAAAATTTGGAAGATTAAAAGAGTTCTTTTAAAACTGTCTAAAAATCCATAGATTAATTGACATGTCAGCAGGTGTTTTTAATGATCAGCAGGGTTGTAGTACATGTTGGGTATAAATCATCTTGGTGGGTCCATATTACACATTCTCTATATGAAAATGGCATGTTACAGATTTTGTGAAGAGCCCCTCCCTGCTTTTGGCCCTGGATAAACACTACACACCAACACTCATATATCCTTACTGGGTTATCTGATTACTGTAAAACACCAAATAAGAGCTGGGTTCCAGTCAACCGCCGGGTCCCTTTAAACACCGAGTGCAGGTGTATATTTTGATAAATAATCACCCTTTCCAAATAAACGCAGAGACTAATATACGTGCTGGAAGACAGAAGTCGTGCTGCAACAACAGGAAGCAGGACTGATGCTCGCATGGTAACATTTCAAATGAACTTGCCTGCGTCTGTATAGAAAGGCGACCCCGCTCAGTCAAAATCCCTGTTTTTATCTGTATTTTTGAGCTGTAAAACTACTTGTAAATTAATAAATACAGGGTGTCCCAAAGAAATTGACATAATTTTAAAGCATTTATCTTGAAAACTAAGTCCAGCTCAATGGTGATGCTGATGTTGGTTCACCAGCTCCTTCAGCCCTGCATAAACACCTTCCTCTTTACACTTTTAGTACCAAGTCCAAATTTGTTTTCCAGTTGGTGAAGTTTTTCCAAATTTTGCATTGAAGGCTGCACAAGTCTTGGGTGACTGTGTGTGAACATATTCCAAAATACAAAATGACTTCTCTGTGGGAGTGAATGGCTCAACCTGAAAACAGAACAAAAATAAAATATTTAATAGAAAAGCTTGATCTGTTTGTCTACATCCTGTGAAAATTTGAGGTTATTTCAACACAAATTGCCAAAATTATTGACCTGCGAAACTGGGACACCCTGTATAAGGACAAGCTATTTTATGTTAGGCAGAGCAATAACATCTCCATAGAAACAAGCAGGTGATGGACCCCAATGAAAAAGTGACCACTTTAAAGCTAGCCATTGCATGTATTTAATTTGTAGTAATGTATTTTTCTTAAGTAACGTACCTTAAGTTGTATAGCTTTAACTTCCTCCCTTAGGACATATTGTGTATCTCATTGTAATGCAGTTTTCAGAGGCAGAATTTCAGCTTAAACCAAAATGGGCCCATGAAACAAAAGCAGATGGCGGTGCGGCATACGGCACAGAGAGGCTAATTGTTCTGACAAAAGCCGGGTTCCATTTCAGATTTGCAGGATTTGGAGCCACTACTTCCTGTTCTGCTCCTGTGAAAGAAACCAAACCTCAGACTTCAACAGTAGCAAAGCATATGAGCGAACATAAGGTAAGACAATCAAACGTGATGTTTTGATTGTTTCAGGACACGCTGGGCTTTGTTCAATCAGACCAAACAAGCGATTCTACAGTTACATGCGCGACCAGAGGGGGCGCTGTGGTCTGAAGTTGTAGATCTTGAACGAATCTTAAGGGAGAGAACCTGGATGGAAGGTTTTCATACACAGGGAGAAGTACCAATAAGTCACTGTGGCCAATGCAGTCACACAACCTTTTCCCATTATGAACACTGTTCTGAGGACCATGTAGAATCTTTAATTGCTATGGCAACAGTTCACAATTTTCAGCACTCAAAACCCATATCAATATGAACTGGTAGGGGCATACGCAAGTCATTTTTTCATATAACATAAGACAATTACAAAGCAAAAAGAAGTGACGTTACTAATTACCCAAAAGTAAAGGGTAAAGTCTAATTGTTGTTTTAGTAACGCAGTAATCAGACAAACTAAAAATTCAATCCAATCCACTTTATTTCTATAGCACAGTTTCCAAAGTGCTGCACAATACAAATAAAACATATCCAGTAGAAAACATAAAATAAAGCTCTATTTAACTGCACTAGTCCTTAATAATGAAACTAGTAAAATCAAATCATAGTAAGAAAACCAATAAATACGAAAAAAAGGAAAATGATAAAAATAAATAAAAGATACAGAAGACCACACAACCTGTGCGGTGGTAAAAGCCAAAGAGTAAAAGTGGGTCTTAAGACGAGATTTAAAACAGTCCACTACGGGGGGTGTATGGACGTGGGGGGGCAGAGCGTTCCAGAGCTCGGGGCCTTGTCGAAAAAATCGCTGACCCTTCGCTGGCAAACATCCAGCAACTTGTCTCCTAGTCACTGGATCAGCACCTTTTGTTTTATTTTCAACATGGGATTATCAATAGCTAAAATCTCCAACATCTCCATGGTGATGAGTAAAAGGCGCACTGCAAAAAAGCGTGGCCAAAATTTGAGATATAAACACTTAAATCTATCAGAAAATGACTTAAACTAGTGAAATGATCTGTCCATGCAGCAAGATCATTTTACTTGACAAGTTATTTTAAGATAAACTACCTCTAGACTAGAATGAAGCAGTATCTGGTAAATGTTCATGGGCTGGAAATAAGTTTATGGACTTTGAGATAAACCTACTTAAAACCAGTTTATGATGAGTCCTCCTGGCCTACTAATAAGTTCTCAGATGCTGTAAATTCAGCTAAATTCCAGATAAACATACTTACAACAAGTTTATGATGAATGGCATGATAATAAATTCAAAGAGGCTAAATTCTAGATAGAAGTACTTGAAATCAGTCTCGGATCAAACAAATCTGTATCACTGAATCTTAAAACAAGTGAAGTGTTGCCAGGGAAAACTATGGTAAATGGATTATAGCTTCTTTTAAACATTTATTGCCTAAATTTAAGATTTTCTGACTAGTTGAGTAATGGAAGAAATATATGTGACAAATTTTAAGACTATACAACCTATTCAGAACTCGTAAGTAGATAATACGTCTGAAAACAAGAGGTTTTAAAATCTTGACCAAATCAGAGAAATTTGCAGTGTGGACTCTCCCAGAAAAGTTATAGTACAGTTTAAAGGTGCACTTCGCAGCTTTTCTGGAGGGTTTGCTACCTACTTGTCTCCATGGAGATGTTGTTGCTTTGCCTGGAAAGTTCCATGGTATGACATTAAACATATCTATGTAGGATTTATTCATTACATTAATTTCTATTGCACAAAAACACTATAATTCCTATCATTTTAATACTGTGGAACATTCTGGACAAAGCACGGATACTTCCATGGAGACAAACAGATAGCGGTCCCTTTATGAGAAATGTTACGCAGCGCACCTTTAAAGTAAAAGTCAAAAATGGAGCGTGACAAAACTATTCTTGCAATTTCTTCAGAAAGTTGTAAGTGAGTAAAGCTCACCGGCTTCCCACTACTAACATGATAAAACCCCATGATCTTACATACAAATGGTGTCCTATTTGAAACATGGATGTCTATAGACGCTATTCTCCTCTATGCGTCTCTATTCCATAAAGTGAGAGACCATCTTCACCATCTCCTCCACATCTCCAGCTCCAGCCCCCTCTGCGAACAGTCTCATTCCCACCTGCCAGGCCCTCTGATCGGGCTGAGATCCCGGCGACGTCCAGCGGAGAGAGGCCTATACGGCGTTAATGGAGTTTCTGTAGCTCAAATGTTCTTGTGGAGAGATTAGTGAGATATTTCTAATCACAGCAGGTTTTCGCGAACATCAGGAGCTCTCTGGTTCAGATGGCAGAAGGACAAAGTGTTCAGCTGTTAAATTCTTCACCAAAGTCACATCCCGACCTCCTGCTTGCCCTTATGAAGAACTTTCTGCTCGGTATTCTGGTTTACATTAAAATGGGGCAAACTGTGCAGGAATAGTTGTAAGATTTGAAAATGTGAAAGATCAAAACGAATAAAATATCGAGATGATTCACCTTTGTGTCCAGGAGGTTGATCCCACAGTAGGTGACCATGGCCCTCAAGATCTGGAGAAAGTTCAGTCATGGCGTCATAAGTTGTAGAATGGGTCAAACAAGTTAAAATCTTTGATATCAGTGGATCACCTTTTGATATTTTCACATATTAAAGTGTAATATTGATCTAAAATAACTGGTGCACCTGTTTGTTTCTATGGATATGTCAATGCTCAGCCTGGAATGTTCTACAGTATGACATTAAGCAGCTCGACCTTTTTATTGAATTCCAGAGATTTTATACTGTAGCTCAAAAGTACGTTGAAAAACAGGCGTTCTGACTGTGAGCGGGGTCGCCTCTCTACAGATCTGACTTATGACTTGGTCTGGTTTGGTCTCCATGAAGATAGAAAGATTTAATACCATACTGTGAAACATTCCAGATAATGCAATGATATCCATGGAGAAAATCATTTGACGGACCCTCCATCAGAAAAGTTACACAATGCACCTTTACAGAGCACATTGTGCTTGTGTTTGCTCTATAATTATATGTTCTATGACACCCCTGGATCATGATGTTATGGTAAGGAAATTTGAAATCGCAATATTAATCTAAAACAACTTAATAAAATAAACAAGTCCAGTGATTTCAATGTTAGAAAACTTCGGTGGGAGCTGAGGTCATCACAACAAAGAGCTGCATAGTTGTGGGCACATCTGATGGACAGCTACAGATCATACTTCTGAATAGTAGTCTTTTTTTTTCATTTGTAGCAGAAAGGACTGCGTGACACTGTTGAATCCTATGTATCACCAAAACTTGAAGAACAAAGTAAATAGAGAGCAGTGGACATGTACCGGCGATGACGAAAACGGGTGTTGATCGGAGCAGTGACGTCTTGAATATGGGAGAATAAAGATTCCTCAAACATAGATGAATCATGCCAAATACAAGTTCGAGAAGGTAAATAAGAAGGTGAAACAACTATAACATGGTTCAAAGCTCTAAAACAGGGGTCTCCAACCTGAAGCTCGGGATCTACTGGTAGCTCTCCACCCCCTTCCTAGTAGCTCGCCAAGGGATTTCGGAATTACACATATAAGTAAAATTTGATGAATTAAATGCTTATTACCATTGTGCATTTATCATTTTGGACTATTGTAATGGTCTTTTTTTTGGGATTCCTACCAAGAACATTCAAAAACTATAATACATCC
Source organism: Odontamblyopus lacepedii (assembly GCA_034769755.1). NCBI lineage: Eukaryota > Metazoa > Chordata > Actinopteri > Gobiiformes > Gobiidae > Odontamblyopus > Odontamblyopus lacepedii. The sequence continues at coordinate 14,479,533 of CM068346.1, read as the reverse complement.
AAGACAGCGCCGCCAGAATCCTAATGAAAGTCAGAAAATTCTAACACTCCCATACTGAAATCATTGCACTGGCTCCCGGATCGAATACAAAATCCTTCTGCTGACCCAAAAATGCATCACTGGTCAGGCACCACTACACCTGCAAGATCTTCCATTCGCACCCTCAGATCTTCAGGCAGCATGCTCCTTCAGGTCCTCAGATCTTCAGACAGCGTGCTCCTTCAGGTCCTCAGATCTTCAGGCAGCGTGCTCCTTCAGGTCCTCAGATCTTCAGGTAGCATGCTCCTTCAGGTCCTCAGATCTTCAGGTAGCGTGCTCCTTTAGGTCCTCAGATCTTCAGGCAGTGTGCTCCTTCAGGTCCTCAGATCTTCAGGTAGCATGCTCCTTCGGGTCCTCAGATCTTCAGGCAGCGTGCTCCTTCTGGTCCTCAGATCTTCAGGCAGCATGCTCCTTCAGGTCCTCAGATCTTCAGGCAGCGTGCTCCTTCAGGTCGTCAGATCTTCAGGTAGCATGCTCCTTCAGGTCCTCAGATCTTCAGGTAGCATGCTCCTTCGGGTCCTCAGATCTTCAGGTAGCATGCTCCTTCAGGTCCTCAGATCTTCAGGCAGCGTGCTCCTTCAGGTCGTCAGATCTTCAGGTAGCATGCTCCTTCAGGTCCTCAGATCTTCAGGTAGCGTGCTCCTTCAGGTCCTCAGATCTTCAGGTAGCGTGCTCCTTCAGGTCCTCAGATCTTCAGGTAGCATGCTCCTTCAGGTCCTCAGATCTTCAGGTAGCGTGGTCCTTCAGGTCCTCAGATCTTCAGGTAGCATGCTCCTTCAGGTCCTCAGATCTTCAGGCAGCGTGCTCCTTCAGGTCCTCAGATCTTCATGCAGCATGCTCCTTCAGGTCCTCAGATCTTCAGGCAGTGTGCTCCTTCAGGTCCTCAGATCTTCAGGTAGCATGCTCCTTCAGGTCCTCAGATCTTCAGGCAGCGTGCTCCTTCAGGTCCTCAGATCTTCATGCAGCATGCTCCTTCAGGTCCTCAGATCTTCAGGCAGTGTGCTCCTTCAGGTCCTCAGATCTTCAGGTAGCATGCTCCTTCAGGTCCTCAGATCTTCATGCAGCGTGCTCCTTTAGGTCCCCTCCACTACAATGGGGGACCGAGCCTTCTGTTCAGCTGCACCACGACCCTGGAACCGCCTCCCTGTGCAGCTGAGATCCACACAGAGCCTGGACTCTTTTAAAGCAAATCTAAAGACTTTTTTATTTAGAAAAGCTTACTGTTGATGCTTTTAGTATTTAGCAACTTGTATTGTTTTTAAAGTTCTGTTGTTTTATTGTAGCAATCTGAGATTCAATGATATGAAAAGTGCACTATAAATGAAATGTATTATTATTATTATTATTATTATTATTTTGATGCCTAACTTTGTACACTAATAAATGAATAATGGTTTATGTTTTATAGGTATCTAACTGTACCTCATTTAAGGCTCTCCATGGCTCTTAAATATACACCATTTCTTGTAACTGCTAAAAATAGTAGCTCTCTGGCATTTTCGTTTTGTAAAGGTAGCTCACCAGGAAAAAAAGCTTGGAGACCCCTGCTCTCTAAAGACTTTTACTTAGTAGGTCTGCTTTGATAAAAGAAACAAGTTTGTTGACTGTGGCACAGATTTCCGCCTGCACACCTAAAAAAACCAAAACAAAGAAAAGTACAGTAAAAACCTGTGGGTGTTGTATAAGTACAGACTGCAGTATGATGAAAAGTCAGGACCGTCGTAATTAACAATTCAAAACAAAAAATGATATCTTTGGAAAGGTCAACTGTCCTCAAAATGGCACCGTATAACAGGAAGCAGAACACCATTAATAGTTCTACAGTTATATAGTCTTTACAGGCCCATAAAGTTGTACAAATCTTTGCCAAACCGACAGTTGCTGGTGTCAGTGTTTCTTTCCAGCCCTGATCTGAACGCACAGTCAAACACACTTAACAAACACATTACAGATGCACTTGATTTCTCCCATAACTAATCCCGCCGTTTGAAGCCCCTCTCTGACCCTGGACGCGCCGGTGGTCCTCGGCTCTAAATCTATAGCGCCGACAGGAAGTGGCCTCCGCGGTCGTCATGGAAACGGGAGGTTTTGGCCCAAACAGACTCCCGGTTGTGACTCCGAACCTCTCCGCTGGCCGCCCCGTGACCCCGCCCCCCACCTCTCTCCCCCGTCTCCCTTTATGAGCTGCAGACCTGAGTCAATGTATTTACGTTCAGGGCTGTCGTCATCACCCTAAACTTCTGCTTTTGAGTTTACCAAAGAAATACCAGAATAAATAAAGATGCACTGTGTAGATTTTATGCTGGCGGTTCCTCAAATGTTTCCGTGGAGACGTCAAACTTATTTATTCATTGAACTACAACCATTCAATTACATTTGTTTTTATCACCCAAAATTATGTTAAAAAAGAGGCATTCAAACTGTGCCTCTCCACAGATCTAACCTGTAACTAAGTCTAAGTGTCACTTGCTTGTCTTCATGGCAATAAATGGGTTAATGCCATACTGTGGAATATTCTAGGCAAAACAACTACATCTCCATGGAGGCAAGATGTTGGTAGTGCAAAAAAACAACAAAAATAAAATTAAGTTGTGTAGCTTTTCACTTTACTTTTAATGAAATCTGGCTTCTTGAGCAAGACAAAATGTAACATGACCTTCATGCACCTTTATGTATTGGAAATCCATTCACGTAAGACATATTATAGCTGCAGTAGACTATATATTTTTTATGACTCTTGAAGGGGCACTATGCAACTTTTCTGGCAAATTTCTCTGATCTGGCCAAGATTTTAAAACTTATATCAGGTTATTCATCTTGTTTTCAGATTTATTATCGACTTACTCGTTCTGAGACTGCTTCATTCTAGTCTAGAGGTAGTTTATTTTAAAAGAACTTCCATCCATCCATCCATCCATCTTCTCCCGCTTAATCCGGCTGGGTCGCGGGGGCAGTTTGCTGCCCAATACTCATAGCACCTGACCCCCTATGAACCCCTCTGCAGGTTTAAAAGAACTTGTCAAATAAAATAAAAAAATCTGTCCATGCAGCGAGATAATTTCACTACTTTTAAGTCAATTTCTGATAGATTTAAGTGGTTATATCTTAAGCTTTTTTGCAGTGTAGAGGGCCCATCAGTTGCTTGTTTCCATGGAGATGTTGTTACTTTGCTTGTAATGTTCCAAAGTATGGCATTAAACTGATAAATCTCCATAGGGATACGCAAGAGACACCGCCAGGCCACTTTGCAGGTGAGATCTGCGAGGAGGCGGCCTCACTCAGTCAGAACGCATGTTTTAAAGATACTTTTGAGCAATAAAAAGGCTCACAATTCAAAAAAATGCATCTTATATAAGTTTAATATCAGCAAAGCAACAGCATCTCCATGGTGGCGGGTCCCCAACAGTGCACTGTTAAAATGCTTGTGCAGTTTTTAAATATGTTGAGGACACAGGGCTTCTGGGAGTTGCTCTTGCAGGTTTATGTTGTGGTTTGGTGAAGTGGATGAAGGCCACATGTTGTGGGGGTGGTACAGTCCTGAGGGAGCCGACAGGAAGAGGCGTCTGCTCCAAACAAACACCAGCTTCCTGTCCACTGTCCTGCACACGGCCGCGGGCTATTGTCCCACACTCACACACAGGCTAACAGCGCGCTAACACAAGGCTAATAAAATGTTAATAACACGCTAACAAAACCCTGGTCAAGTGCTGACTGGCAAATCCGGTGTTCTGTTGAAATGGCCTACCCATCGATTTGAGCTACCTCATGCTACTGCGCATGACCCCCAAGCGCTGTTACAGTTTAAATGTCCATTGATTTGAGGCAGAAGTTTTGCATCAGAATACCTATGTCAGAGGATTGAATAGTTTGGATTTAAGATTTGATTCTACTGGTATCATTTTCATTACATCATATTTTGTTTTGTTTACATGTGTAGAAAATGTTGTAACTTTGTTTAGAAAGGCGCCGTATAAATAAAATTTAATTGCAGGAATTGTCCCATCTTCAGTGTCCCCAGTATCACAAAGGTAAGGTATGCGCCCTCTAGTGGATGCATTATTTGATAGAAGATATAGGCCTTTTGCAATGAGCTACCTCTACACATATTCATATAAATGAGTGAATAATGGTGATTCTACAGTGGGAGCATTATCCGTTGGCTAAAATGGCCTGTCGATATGTGCTACCTTTAGTCAGAGCCCTATTTAAAAGCATAATACGACTGTCAAAATGACCTACCTATTCATATAAATGAGTTGAAATTTAAAACCCGCTGTCTCTAATCAACAGAAATATGTTGTAAAACTGGGGAGGTTCACTTTATTGGATCTATACAACTGTAAATAGAAAAATGTGAAACGAAGGAGCTCACTGGTTACCTATGGTTTACAAATAAACACAAATGAATCTCACATCAGATTATGATGATAATGAACACAAGGGACTGTTGCATTGTGGGAAGACTGCAAGATGATGTGAGACGCTAGAGGCTTTTTACACCAAATGTGGCAGAAGACCTTCCAGAAGAAATACTTTAAGAACCACTTCATCACCAACCAGAGTGGAGTAAGATCAAGGCTTTCAGGCTGAATTCTCTAAAAACAGAAAACACTCCAACTTGTGATGTCATGAGGTAACAGAAGAAGTGCTCTACTGTGTTTTTAAACTCCTACGCCTTCATTGGAATCATTTGGATAATTTCAGCCCAGGAATTTACAATCTCTACTAAGGTGGCTGTTAATTTAAAAACTACCACTTCATGACATCACAAGATGCAACAGAGCATTTTGAGCATTGGTTAATACAGACAGGCTAATAATAAAGGATTACTCAAATGTGTGAATGAAGCAAAACACAACTCCAGGTCTGTTTCTGAGGAGTAACAACATTATAACATGACTTAAACCTAAAAATCAACTCTTGCATGTAAAAATCAATAGTACTGTGACCAAAAAATAGTTTATAAAGCTTGTATCATGCAGTATAGAAAGTTTGCCCAGGACATAGACACTGGTGTAGGTGAAGAGATTCTGAAGAGACGTAGAGACAGAGCAGCGAAAGGAAGGCGGGCTGAGATTGGCTGACAGTGACGGGCAAGTGACTGGAGTGTTGACGAGTCCTTTCAGTACTCGAGTTGGCCTGGGAATTAAACCCGCAACCCCGTCTCTTGAGCAGAACAATGGAGTTTTGTAAGTGCAGCTGTGTTTGGATGGACTTGGATGCAGTCCTGATGAGCTGATACTTGTGTTGTTATTGGCGTCGACAGTTCTGCGGAGGGTCAGTGGAGAGACAGCAGCAGAGTCCCAGGGCCACTGCACAAAAAATATTTAAAACGGAAAATAAATACTTAAAAAGACCCGAATTTGGACATCAACTTTGAGTAGCTTTGACCTGTATAGTTTTGTACAATTAAAACACCAAAATGTTTATTTAAAAGGTCCCATATTACGCTATTTTCTGATCTGTTATAATGTTTCATCACAAACATACCTCGAGTTGTATTTTGTTTCATTCACACATGTTTAACACACAAACTCTGCATACTGAGGTTGAGTTCTTCTTGCAAACAGACAACACCTTGTGATGTCATGAGGTAATACATTAAGTGCTCCACTGTGTTTTTAAACTCCACACACCTTCACTAGAATCATTTGGATGATTTTACACCTGGAATCGCCCATTTCTTCTGAACAAAAGGTAAAAAGGTAAAGGAGCTGTGAAAAACTATTGCTCCATGACATCACAAGGTGGAACAGAGCATTTTGAGTTTTGGAGACGTTTGTTTTTTCCTCAAATTAATGTATTTTTATTTCCCTTGGTTCCCCATACTTATTTACTTATTTTATTTATCTATTACTTTATCTGGCGGCACGGTGGGCTGAGTGGTAACACTCAGGCCTCACAGCAAGAAGGTTGCGGGTTCGATCCCCGGGTCGCCCGGGCCTTTCTGTGTGGAGTTTGCATGTTCTCCCCGTGTCTGGATGGGTTTCCTCTGGGTACTCCGGTTTCCCCCATCAACCCAAAACATGCCCGGACCCCTATGAACTAACATCAAGGACCATGTTGTCCACCCTCCTGTAGGCTCACCACCTGCAGAGGGGTTCATAGGGGGGGTCAGGTGCTATGAGTATTGGGCAGTAAGCTGCCCCCGCGACCCAGCCGGATTAAGCGGGAGAAGATGGATGGATATTACTTTATCTGTATTCATTTATTATTATTACATTTTGTTTTATAGTTTACTATTATTATTTTTGCATTATAATTTCTCTTTCTTTTCTCTGGAGCAAAGGGGAAAGGTAATGGGAGAATGGTCACACTTTCTGGGTCGGGAATCAAACTTGGAACCTTCTTACCGGTGCTACTTATTTGCTTTGAAATAAGAAAAATGCTCAATGTGTAGGTTTTGCTGAATGTCTCTACACTCTTTCTCAACATTTCACTCTGCAGTTATTTGGTCACATAAACCCTCAGGCACAAAAACTGTACAAAAGAAAGTAAAAAATAAAATAGGCAAAATAGTAAAATCCATGAGTTTTTGAATGAATGAGAAATTAACATCGTTGTCATGATGAAAAGAAATCTTAACAATGGGAAAAACTGAAAGTGAAGGTAACAGAAAACAGGAAGCTAAGCCAATGTATTTATTTTTGCAAGTATATAACATAACAATAAAAAGCACACTAAAAGTAGGTGCGAAATATTAAAGCTTCCACCTTATGAATACAATAAAATTGAACATTATAGCTGTGCATCATTAAAAAATACATTTGCACACTTTAGATTAAAGTCATTTGATTCAAACATGGATCAAAATACAATGAAACATCCACAATTGAAAGATTATCCAATATTATCAGGAAATATCAAACATTTCCTCAGCGTTTCTAATGCTGTCACTAACCAGACGTGAAAACTGGCTCCAGAATTTACATCTTCTCTATGAATCTCTGCATTGGTTCTAAAGTAAAATGTGAAATGTTTGAGGATCGTAGTAGAATTATGAAGAATTTTATACATAAAAATGCAAATTTGATAAATATTAATCTCATAAATATTAAGAAAGTTACGTTTGTTGAATAAATGAGCAGACGATGTTAGTGGAATGAGTTGCACCAGTAATATGTTGTTGGGGAAGTGCAGTCCAGACTATATTACAATATGACAGTCAGGGGTAAATCAAACTGTTATATAAAGTAAGTATAGATTTTGAGTCCAGAAATTTACAAACTTTTCTTATAATACCAAAAGATTTATACATTTTTCTGGTCAGCCAATCAGAACGCTCTTTCCAGTTTAGATTATCATCGACAATGACGCCCAGAAATCTAACGAAACAAATGACGATGAATATTGTGAATAGAAATCGTTATAATTTTTACAGTGTACAGTGGACGCTGACTTGTTGCTAATACATTTCGATGTGTGTGTGTGTTTGTGTGTGTGTGTGTGTTTGTGTGTGTGTTTGTGTGTGTGTTTGTGTGTGTGTGTGTGTTTGTGTGTGTGTGTTTGTGTGTGTGTTTGTGTGTTTGTGTTTGTGTTTGTGTGTGTGTGTTTGTGTTTGTGTGTTTGTGTTTGTGTGTGTGTTTGTGTGTGTGTGTTTGCGTGTGTTTGTGTGTGTGTGTATTTGTGTTTGTGTGTTTGTGTGTGTGTTTGTGTGTGTGTGTTTGTGTTTGTGTGTGTTTGTGTGTGTGTGTGTGTGTGTGTTTGTGTGTGTGTGTTTGTGTGTGTGTTTGTGTGTGTGTTTGTGTGTGTGTGTTTGTGTGTGTGTTTGTGTGTTTGTGTTTGTGTGTGTTTGTGTGTGTGTGTTTGTGTGTGTGTTTGTGTGTTTGTGTTTGTGTTTGTGTGTGTTTGTGTTTGTGTGTTTGTGTGTGTGTGTGTGTTTGTGTGTGTGTGTTTGTGTGTGTGTGTGTTTGTGTGTGTGTGTTTGTGTGTGTGTTTGTGTGTTTGTGTTTGTGTTTGTGTTTGTGTGTGTGTGTTTGTGTTTGTGTGTTTGTGTTTGTGTGTGTGTTTGGTGTGTGTGTTTGCGTGTGTTTGTGTGTGTGTGTATTTGTGTTTGTGTGTTTGTGTGTGTGTTTGTGTGTGTGTGTTTGTGTTTGTGTGTGTTTGTGTGTGTGTGTGTGTGTTTGTGTGTGTGTGTTTGTGTGTGTGTTTGTGTGTGTGTTTGTGTGTGTGTGTTTGTGTGTGTGTTTGTGTGTTTGTGTTTGTGTGTGTTTGTGTGTGTGTGTATTTGTGTTTGTGTGTGTTTGTGTGTGTGTTTGTGTGTGTGTGTGTTTGTGTATTTGTGTTTGTGTGTGTTTGTGTGTGTGTGTGTGTGTGTGTGTTTGTGTGGTTGTGTTTGTGTGTGTGTTTGTGTGTGTTTGTGTGTGTGTGTGTGTGTGTGTTTGTGTGTGTGTGTTTGTGTGTGTGTTTGTGTGTGTGTGTGTTTGTGTGGTTGTGTGTGTGTTTGTGTGTGTGTTTGTGTGTGTTTGTGTGTGTGTGTGTGTGTTTGTGTGTGTGTGTGTGTGTGTTTGTGTGTGTGTGTGTGTGTTTGTGTTTGGGGACAAGGCTCCGGTCTGTGCTCCTGTTTGTGTAAGAGGCCCATGACTCAGCTCTAAACACCGGGCTGTTTCTGTACGGGCCAAACGCTCCTCTCACACACGTTTATTTTACCCACAATTCCACAGGGCCCCGCCGGAGCACCGCGGCTACTCACTGACCCCAATGTTCCCTCTGTACACCTCACTGCGGTGAATTACAATGACCCAAATAGAAGTACGTGACAGAAATAGACATTTATTTTATACTGGTGAAGCATAAAAACTTTACCTGTGAAGTGAAGTGCAGTGAAGTAAAGTCAGTAGGTTTTCAACGCTGTTTTTAATCATTTTTATTTATCAAAACAAAACAGATACACATAGATATTACAAACTAGATTTCAGAGCAACTGATATACTGGAAAATACCAAAGGGGCATTTATTTGTTTCAATCACTGAACAGACCAGGGATTTATTTGAGACCAGGTGATTAATTCCTTCTTCACAAAAATCTTACTCAGCAAAAATGGGAAAACATGGAAGTCAAGTTCTTTTAACCCATATGACTATAATTTAGGCGACTTTCTATACAGACATAGACTAGTTCATTTGAAAGGTTACAATGAAATATCTATGAAGCGGAGTTTCCCACATTTGAAAGCGACTCCTGAATTACAAAAAGTCATTAAAAATCTCCCGAAACATGCAGAAATTTCTTAAGCAAATTAAAACAAATGACAGTCGTGAGCTGTTTTTTTCAGCGCTTATAGTTTAGGCCAATGAGCCATGTGGTTTTGGTTTGTGTAGAGACGACACGAGCATCAGTCCTGCGTCCTGTTGTTGCCACACAACTTCTGTCTTCAGCACGGACATTAGACTCTGCGTTTATTTGGAGCCGGCGGTTATTTATTCAAATATAAACCTGCACCAGGTGTTTAAAGGGGACCTGGCTGTGAAGTGGAACCCGGGTCTTATTTGGTATTTTACTGTAGATGTATTTAGTTATATCTGAGAGAGATACTTTATTAATCCAGAGGGAAAGTTTTGCTGCAGTAACACAGTGTCTCAGTCAAAGATCTCAGTGCAGTTTAACAGGACGACTGGTCAGGGAGGCTCAGCGGATCTATGTTGTTACAGTTTGAGGAGAGGAAGAGCCTAAAGTGTCCCACCCTCTGTGTCCTGCAGCATCACAGCAGTGTCCAGGGTGCTACAGCACAGCTCTATGACCATGAGCGAGAAAAGTAGCAGACACAACTACGACAAAAAAGTTGTTTATACATGTTTACTGTGTGTTTTTATTTCTGGTCCTCTAGCTTTTATTACAGCTATGACACAACAGCATTCAGATTGTGAAATAAAAGGTTGTACTGACAAAAGTGATGTGCAACACTTCATTAGGGGATAAAAGGGGGAGTTTTAATAGCAAAATTAAGAACTAAAATTGGTCTGGAAGGTTAATAAGTTACAATAAATATGTGCAAATAGTGCGAAAGTGCGTTGTGGCAATGGGTGTAGGAGGCGGGTCCCCTTTATCGGGCGGCTGGATGCGCTGGACCCTAGTGTACCCGGGTCACCTCAAAATAGAACAATTAAAACAAACAAGGGGGAGCCACGTGAACACAGCAGGAAAGGCCTCGTCCTTACTCCGCTCTGGTGTTTCAGTTGGTGACGAAATGGGTCATTCCTTCAAAGTGTTTCCTCTGGAAGGTCTTCTGCCACATTTGCTGGTGTAAAAAGCCATGGATACGAGAGTCTGTATGGTGGTGTTATGGCACTGACTTATCTCCATGGCAGGCCTCCCGCTATAGTTAAATCTTTAAGATTAAGATGTTTTACTGACATGCTGCCGTTGTGTCGATTGGGCAAGACACTTCCACAATGTCTTCCATGTTGTTTCCTCCAGTCCCGGTAAGGGGAGGGCATCTGGCATAAAAAGAACTTGCCTCTTCACTCTTTTGATCCAATGCCCAGGACCACTCAAATGATAACGGCATATTTTGCATTCTGTGGTTTTATTCCCGTTTAAACATGCTGATGCTAAAGAACAATGGGGAAATAAACAAATGTGAACTGTATTGCTGTGCTTCCAGAGCCACGCACTCCTCATCAAACACAATTTGACTGCAGTAGAGTCCGGTGATGGTAAATTAATGTAAATACTGTGCAGGAAAAGTCAGGAATTTTACCTGTGATGTAAACATTGAGTCGGAAGGAAAGAAACAGGCTGTGATTGGCTGACGGTGACAGGCAGGTGACCGGAGGTGTGAGCAGAGAAATGGAGGCTTCTTGGTTGAATTCCAGTTTCCTAACTCAACATTAGGAATGTGCTGATGTCATCCAGATGGGGCCAGACTATCCCATTGATTGATTTGTATTTACTTGAAAAATGTTCAAATTTACTGTTGTCACGAAATAAAATTTTATGGTTACGTTTTGTTCAGTACAAATACGAATTCACAGACGCGACTCGACTGTCAAAAATACGTCATCACTTCACAGGCGTTATTTATGGAGCAGAAGAAACATCCATGAACCAGGACTGAACTAGGACTGAACCAGGACTGAACCAGGACTGAACCAGGAGTGAACCAGGACTGAACCAGGACTGAACCAGGACTGAACCAGGACTGAACCAGGACTGAAGCAGGACTGAACCAGGACTGAACCAGGACTGAACCAGGAGTGAACCAGGACTGAACCAGGACTGAAGCAGGACTGAACCAGGACTGAAGCAGGACTAAACCAGGAGTGAACCAGGACTGAACCAGGACTGAACCAGGAGTGAACCAGGACTGAACCAGGACTGAACCAGGACTGAACCAGGACTGAACCAGGACTGAACCAGGACTGAACCAGGAGTGAACCAGGACTGAACCAAGACTGAACCAGGACTGAACCAGGACTGAAGCAGGACTGAAGCAGGACTGAAGCAGGACTGAACCAGAACTCAACCAGGACTGAAGCAGGACTGAACCAGGACTGAACCAGGACTGAACCAGAACTCAACCAGGACTGAAGCAGGACTGAAGCAGGACTGAACCAGGACTGAACCAGGACTGAACCAGGACTATACCAGGACTGAACCAGGACAGAACCAGGACTGAAGCAGGACTGAACCAGGACTGAACCAGGACTGAAGCAGGACTGAAGCAGGACTGAACCAGGACTGAACCAGGACTGAACCAGGACTGAACCAGAACTATACCAGGACTGAACCAGGACTGAACCAGAACTGAATCAGGACTGAACCAGGACTGAAGCAGGACTGAACCAGGACTGAACCAGGACTATACCAGGACAGAACCAGAACTGAACCAGGACTGAACCAGGACTATACCAGGACTGAAGCAGGACTAAACCAGGACTGAACCAGGACTGAACCAGGACTGAACCAGGACTGAACCAGGACTGAACCATGACGTAATCATAAACTTTCATTTTCTGATTGTAATTCTTGGTGTTGTAAATTTTCAATTCATATTCTGATGGATAAAATACACACAACACATTTTATGTACGACTCGACTTATTTGAGAGTTTACGAATATTTATTTTATGCTCAACTACAGCCAAATATACACAGATACACATGAATATTTCTGAAATCTTTCTTACTCCATACCTATAGACCCATCATCTGGCTATATTACAAATAGAAACCTGCTTTTTAACACTGTTTATTTTAGCTACCCCCATCTGTGTGTCATATTATGGCGCTAAAGAATGTTGTGATGTCAAAAAAGTCCTCAAAATGTCGTCTACGTGAACCAGGACGCTGACGAAGGACCGGAGGTGTTTTTTTTGGAGGAGGTAATATGATGATGATGTGTATGTTTGTTCAGAGGGGTGGGTTTGGCGGTGATGGGGGGAGAAGGAGGGAGAGGTGGAGGGGTGGAGGAGGATAGAGGGGTAGGAGGGGGTAGCAGTAGTAGGTGTGAGCTGCGTCTGTCTGTCTCCTCCGTCCGGTGCCTCTCTCAACCACGTCTCTGTGGTTTGGACTGAGCCACAGGGCCTGGACCACAGCCAGAGGTTACATAATGGTCCTGTTAAAGCAGCGGGGTGCCTGGGCCCCTCTATCCTCCGCTCCCTCCTCTCTTCCTCCTGTCTTTTTCCTCTCTCTCTTCTCTTTTTCCTCTTCTCTCTCGCCTCTCTCTCTCCTCCCCTCTCTTTCCGCTCCTTTTCTCTCCTCCTGTCTCTCTTCTCTCTCCTCTCTCTTTCTCCTTTCGCTCTCTCCTCTTTTTCCTCTCTTCTCTCTCTCCTTTTCGCTTTCTCCTCTCTCTCCCCTGTCCTCCTCTCTGCTCTCTCTCTGTTCTCTCCTCCTCTCTCTTTTCTCTCTCTCCCTTTTCCCCTCACTCTCCCCTCTTTTCTGTCTCTCTCCTTTCTCTCCTCCCCTCTCCTCTCTTTTTCCGCTCCTATCTCTCATCTTTCACTCTCCTCTCTCTCTTCTCTCTCCTTTCTCTCTGTCCTCCCTCTCCTCTCTCTCTCCTTTCTCTCCTCTCCCCATCTCCTGTTCCTCTTCTCTTATGTCTCTTCTTCTCTCTTCTCTCTCTCTCTCTCTCCTCTCCTCTCTTTTCCCACTCCTCACTCTTATCTCTCACTCTGCTCTCTCTCCTCTTTTCTCTCTCCTCTCTTTTTCCTCTCCTTTCTGTCTTTTCTCGCCTCTTTTCAATCTCTGTCTCCTTTCTCTGCCCCTTCTCTGTCCTTTCTCTTTCTTCTCTCTCTCCTCTCTTCTCTCCCTCCTTTCTCCCTCCTCTCCTTTCTCTCACTCCTCTCTTTTTCTTCTCCTCTATCTCCTCTCTTTCCTCTCTCTCTCCTCCCATCTCTTTCCTCTCATTTTTCTGTCCTCTCTCTCTTGTCTCTCTTTCTTCTCTCTCCTGTCCTCCTTTCTGACCTCCCATTCCTCTTTTCCTCTCTCTCCTCCTCTCTCTTTCCTCCCCTCTCTCGCCTATCTTTTTCCTCTCCTCTCTCATCTCTCTCTCCTGTCCTCGTCTACTCTCTTTCCTCTTATCATCTCTCTCCCTTCTCTCTTTTCTCTCTCTTCCCCTCACTCTCCCCTCTTTCCTCTGTCTCTCTCCTTCCCTCTCTCCTCTCTTTTTCCACTCCTCTCTCTCCTCTGTCCCCTCTCTCCTGTCCTCCTCTCTGACCTCTCTCTCCTCTTTTCCTCTCTCTCCCCTCCCTCTCTTCTCTTTTTCCTCTCCTCTCTCTTCTCTCTCCCCTGTCCTATCTGACCCCTTTCTCCTCCTCTCTCCTTTTTCTGTCCCCTCTCCCCTCTCTCTTTTCTCTCACTCTCTTCCTCTCACCCTCCCCTCTTTCCTCTGTCTCTCTCCTTTCTCTCCTCCACTCCCCCTCTCTCCTGTTCCACCTCTTTTAAGTCTCTTCTTCTCTCTTCTCTCTCTCCCCTCTCTCTCCTCTCTGTTACCACTCCTCTCTCTCTCTTTTCTCTTCCTCTCCTCTTCTCGCTCCTCCCTTTTTCCACTCCTCTCTCTCATCTCTCTCTCTCCTCTTCTCCTCTTTCTCCACCCTCTTCTCTCTCTCTTCTCCCTCTCTCTCCTCCTCTGTCCCGTCTCTCCTTTCCTTTCCTCTCTCTCTTCTCTCCCCCTCTCTCTCTCCTCCTCCCCCTCTTCTCTCTCTTCCCTCTCACTCCTCTCTTGCCTCCTCCCCCTCTCCTCTCTCCTCCCTCTCTCCTCCTCTGTCCCCTCAGCTTCTTTCTCCTGCTGCTTTCTTTCCTCTCTCTCATGCCTCTTCCCCTCTCTCCTTTCCTCTCCTTTCTCTCTCCTATCCTCTTTCTCATGCCTCTTCCCCTCTCTCTCTTCTCTCTCCTCCCTCTCTCCTCCTCTGTCCCCGGTGCTGCTGGTAAAAGTCTTGCTGTTTCATGCACAGGAGCCTTTGATCTGAGCGCTCATTGTGTGAAGTCGTAAACAAATCCAACACCAAAACCATGTGCTCATGTCTGCCTCCAGTAAACGTCAAAGTAAAAGTAAAAGTATGTCACGTAATACTTTCTTCAACTCCAATTTCCACATTTCACTGCAATTATTCACTCACTTCCCACCACCGTTACTTCAGTCACAGCCGACCCGGGACACGCAGACACAGACGTGGCTGCAGATATGTGCCAACGCTGTCTCCGCCCACCGCCAGTCACTCACTCTGCATTCAGATTTAGACACGATGGGTGAAGTGTGTTGCTCAAGGGCACAATGACAGTTTGAATTGGTTGGAGCGGGATCACAACCTGTTAATGGACGTTTCAACTGCAAAAACAGAAGAAAAACTCACAGGTCACACATAAACACGAGTTTCTCCACGTCTGCGTTTGTACTGAAGTACACTGTAATCGGCTTAAACACAAAATACTTCCAGTACTCGAGGGTTCAATTCTAATAAAAAAAACAAAACAATACATTTTATCCAACTGAACAAGCTATTTTGGGCGGCAGTGGTCAGAGCATTCTCGCTGATCCAAATCCATTTTGAACAGGTTCTTGTTGTTGTCGTGTCCTTGAGTAAAACACCCACCTTGCCTGTGTTTGAATGTGAATGTGTGTGTGTGTGTGTGAGTGTGAGTGAATGGTCATAGGGGATAATTAGTATTTTGAAAGAACATTTCTAAATCCAAAGCATTTTGAAGTTATGTTACATTTTAACTTGTGCTAAATCATGATGGGCAATCACTTGTTTTGATCCAGTAACAAGGAATAGTAATAATAACACTAATAACAGTATAGTAATAGTATATGTCATACTCTCAGATGGGGGACAAGAGTCGTTTTTCCCTATTACATTGTACTTTACCATGAAATATCCAAAAGGTAAATTCACAAATGTTGAACCTGAACATTTCTGTCAGTGTCTAGACACAAGAACTCACTGTATGGCAACAACAATCTGCATTTTAACAATATTAATTTACTTGCCTACCATCTGTATTAAATAACATTGGTCTATAGAATGCTGTGATGTCATCTGAAACCCCTCAGTAGCAAGTATGGTAAAATAGATCTGATACTAGTACCATTTGAATTTTGTATTAAATAGTCATGGTCATACCGGCTCGTCAAAGCCTGATCCTGTCAGATCTCAGAAGCTCAGCAGGGTCGGGCCTGGTTAGTACTTGAATGGGAGACACTGGATAATCACAGGGGGTGCACCTATCACAAAAACTGTCTTTGTGTCCTTAGGCAAGGCACATTGCCTAATATGAAAGTGGTGTGTGAGTGAGTTATGGTGGTGGTCAGAGGGGCCGATGGAGCAGACTGGCAGCCTCGCTTCTGTCAGTCTGTCCCAGGGCAACTGTGGCTACAATAGGAGTTTATCACCACTGAGTGTGGAGTGAATGAATAATGAACTGTAAAGCGCTTTGTGACATATGTCTGTGAAAAAGGGTATTTAAATAAAAACTTATCTGTGAGGGACTGGCGAAAAGCGGAGGATACGCTCACTGCAATGAAGAAAATAAAAAAGTTAATTACAGGCTAAAAGCTAGATTTAACTAGAGCTGGTGGAGAAATGACACGGAGAATGAAGAATTCAATGGATTTAGTGATTTGCAGTGAGATGGAGAGTTTGGTAAACTTGTTCTGTTCTGTTGTTTATGCTCTAGTTTATCTGAATAACTGTTCATATGTGACGTGAACACATCAGACACATGTTCAGCCTGTTGTTCTATTGTAATATACTATAATTTCTAGAAGAAATGTCTGTTCCTGGTGTATGATTTGATCAAATAAATTTCTCCCCAAAAATGTGACTTATACTCCAGTGCGACTTTCATATTTTTTTTTCTTCTTCATTGTGCATTTTTTTGGCTGGTGCGACTTAAAAATACAGTACTTAATTAATTATTAAAATACATTACTTTACCATCATTATCTTTGCTCTGTTAGTATTACTATTACTATTACATTGTATTTCTAGCTTTATCTAGAAAGGAAATATATGTGCAAATAAGATAAAATATAAACATGTCCTCAATGTTGATTCTTTTTGATACCGCAGTCAGTACTCAAATAACGATATTTTGGTATTTATCTGCCCCTTACTACCACTCAAGTTGGCTAGTGATTATTGAGTACTTCATCTGTTTGTATAATGTTCTTTGAAAGTAACTGCACATTCACTAGTTCAAATAATTAACAACTGGGGACCCTTTTAACACAGGCTTGTATGAGTGAGTTTTTTTTTTTTTTTGGTCCGAACTGAGTCAGAATCCTTTGTTTTGGTCAGTGTGTAGCTCCTCGCTGCTGTTCTGTCTCCTCTGTTATTTTCGGGGCCCATGACTCACTGCGCTCCTGTAAAAACACACCCACGCATCCAGCTGACAGTATAATCGGCCTAATAATGGATAATTAATCAGGGCTTTAATTGACTCTGGACTGCGCTCACGTTTGGCCCAATAGCTGCTAATGGCTCACAGGGAAACGCACCGGAAAAATACCGCAGTTAAAAGTGCTCATTGTAGTTCTGTCTTTACTTTGTTTTTGTCGAGGCTACTGTCACCATGGAGATAACGGGAAGGCAAAAGATAATCATTTTGTTTTAAAGGCCTTACATTACGCAGAAGCCATGATGTAATGTTCTTACCTCCTCCAAAACATACCTGGAGTTATGTTTTGTTTCATGTTGTTTCACACATGTTTGAGTAATCCTTTGTGATTAGTCTGTCTACATCTCCAAAGCTCAAAATGCTCTGTTCCACCTTGTGATGTCATGTAGTGGAACAAGTAAACAGCTATTTACATTTTGTTCAGTAGAGATCGGCAATTCCAGGGCTGACATGAGTGTATGGAGTTTAAAAACATAGTAGAGCACCCTGTATTAGCACATGGCATCACAAGCTGGAGTGTTTTCTGCCTGAGAAAAGCTCAGCCTAAATACGCAGAGTTTGTGTGAATTAAAAAAAAACTAAAACACAACTGCAGGTATGTGTAAAATTCCTCAATGGTCCAAGTAGAATCCACAGCGAAAGGAGAAATTCAGTCTGTCAACTGGACAAACATTTATTTTGGTCATTTTGGTGCTTCTGCTTCTGTAAACAAGCAGGTGTGTTAGTTTCAGAGTAGTTTCAGTGTAGTTAGCTCCTCCCTGCAGGCAGATGTAAGGCAGTGTCCACCAGTGTCTGACCAGAACTGAAGAAGCAGCTTGGATGAGCGGCCAAACATTCAACCTAAATAAACGTTTGTGCAGTTGACAAATTGAATTTCTCCTTTTGACAAGTGCAGGTTTTTGTTGAGGAAACAATATTATAACATCAGAAAAGAGTGTAATGTCTTCTGCATTAGCAAAATGTGGTGTCCAGTGAGAGCTGACATCGCTGTAAATGTCATTTAAGACTCAGCAGCTGAGGGATAGATGCAATTTTTTTTTTCTTGTTTATGTTTATGTTAATTAATCTATTTGCAAAGCCCAGTTAGTTTTTGGAAATCAGACAAAGGTTTTTTATTGTTTCAGCAGATTTGGACAGGGCCTAGGCCTGGTCTGATCAGAGACCAAGAGCCTCTCCTGAGTCTCCTCTCTCCAGTCACCCCTTCTTTTCACCCCCAAGTCACTCCTTTCCATCTCCCCCCAGAGCATCTGAGCTCTGAGGAAATGTGAATTACATACATATCAAAACAGAGTAACTTGTTTCACAGGCTTATGCTAATAACTCACATTTGAGGTCAGGTAAGACAGCACAAAGTTTCCTGTGGGGTGGGGACAGTTGTGTCTGCTGAGTGACTGGACTGGTCTAAGTTAGAAATCACATTAATTTACACAAAGATAGATTGAGAGAAATCTTTCCACAATATACATTTCCATCACACAAATCATGCTAAGCACTGGGTAAAAAAACAAAACAAACAAAAAACAAAGTACCGAAATGAGTACGCGACACTGCTGAGTCCTACGTGTATCACTGACTAAGAAACAAAATGACTCAAACATGCATGAATCACTCCAAATAAAACTTTCACAGGGAAAATGAGAAGGGGAAACAACTACAGACATGGTTAAAAGCTCTGAAAGGTCGATTTTGCAAAATGTCTGCTTCAACAAATTTTTAAAAGTACTGGAGCTACTAGTGTATAATGTGTTTTTCTCACCGGATTTGTTTATGTCTAAGAATTATTTTTGGCTTTTGTTATTTTTATGGTTGTCGCATGCTTTATATATCAGATCTAATTTGTGACATTTGATCTTTATTCAGTGGTATAAGCACTGGAACCCTGGCTCAGTTTTACAACCTGACAATGCTCTGTTTCTGTGCATATGGCCAACAATAGAAACTAAATATAAAGGTTTACAGGAAAAGTAATTACAAAACAAAAGTTGTGTCTCATTTATAATGAACAAGGGGCCTTGGTCTAAACCTTAAGACGATATCCTGGAACTGAGCTCTGTCCTCTGCAGAAGTCATCGCCTCTTTTGTTTCTCACACAATCTGACGTCACGAACACAAATCACATTTCAGTTTCTGGGCAGTTTGGTCATCTCTCCTCTGCCTTTCCCACTCGTCCCTGTTCACACGCCCCCTGGTACAAGCCCCGCCCCCTCAAACTCAGGGACATTTATTGCTTCTACCATAAGCTTTGGTATGAAGCAGAATCAGCCAACTGCAAGGTGTCATTAAAAACACAGAGGATCTTTTAAACACACATTGAAAACTTTGTCCAAAAAGATTCATGTTATGCTAAATGAACTCTTTAAGCAGTATTCCAATGCTTTTACCTCCTCCAAAACATCCCTGGAGTTATCACAGATTATTAGTCTACATCTCCAAAGCTCAAAATCCTCTGTTCCACCTTGTTTGGACAGCGGCCCTTTAACTTAAGCAGTGTACCAGGGGCCACAGCGGGGTAGAGATGAATGCATACTGCCATTGTGCTTTTGGCAAGACACTTGCTGGAATTTTTTAGTGTTGTATGTTGCCTGTGGAGGGTGGATACTGAGCTGAGTGAATGTTAATGGAGTTTTGTGTAAAAGTAACTATGAATTGTGTAGTTATCTGTATGATTGTGCAGTTGGTGAGTATGGAAAATTGTATATAGGGTCTGATTATTGTTTAATCTAAATTTTACTGTTTTACTAAATGTTACTGATGTATTTTTGACCCCTGTGACCCTGATCTGTGGGGCTACGGATGGAAATGAGCCTTGTAGCTACAATCCGGCGTGTTTACATTCATGCATTTTGTCATGTCTGTTCATTAACATGCACTGTCCCACTCAAATACACAAACAAATAAAAATAAACACTTAACCCACATTGCCTAGTATGAATGTAGTGTTCGAGTGAGTGGTAGAGAAGTGCTAAGGCGAATACATTATAATTTTTAGTAGCAGAAGAAATGGAAGTAGTAATATGGCAGTAGTAGTAGTAGCAACAGTAGAAGTTGTAGTATCCGTAGTTCTAGTGGCAGTATTAGTATTGGAGTAGTAAAGTATTGGTATAATGGCCGTAGCTGCTTGTTGAAGCCTGATCTTGACATATCTCGCCAGATCTCAGAAGCTCAGCAGGGCCGGGCCTGGGTAGTGCCTGGTTAGACCTCTTGGGAATATCAGGTGCCACAGTGCAGCACCAGTGGCCAAAAAAAGTCCTGCTCTGTCTTGCTTTGAGTCCTACTTTGAGTCCTGGTTTTTGGCCCAGGTTTTTGGCTCAGGTTTTTGGCCTGGCTTTAGTTCTTTGTTTTTGTGTCCTTAGGCAAGACACTTACATTGCCTATTATGAATGTGGCGTATGGTCTATAAATCCAATGGTTCATTCATTCATTAATAGTGGTAATAGTAGTAATAAAACAGTTGTGTAGGAGAGGAACAGAAGCATTATTTGTAATTGTAGTAGTATAAGTATTGTAATATCGGAATTGTAGTAACAGTAGTAGTTGCATCAGTAGTAATAGTACATGATTTCCAGCAGCGGTATAGCAGTATGTGGATGATTTGTAGTAGCAGCAGTAGCCGCAGTAAGTCATCCCAGTGGTCAGTTCCCCTCTGGCCCCGCCCATTCTCACACTGCAGTTTCCGTGAGAGCGCCGCGGTAACAAAAGTGTTCTTCGTGCCAGCTCCAGTGCTCCTCTGGGCCCCGAGCGTGGACATGTGGAGGCAGGGTGCAGGCACTTCTCTCAGGGCTGTGCTTCTTCCTCCTCCTCCTCCTCCTCCTGCAGAAACCCAATCCACGGCACACACATTTTTGATGCTGCTCCAAGCCTTGTCTGCCTGCCATATTCTGGTTGAGTTCAGCGCGTTGTAAAAGTCCTCTGTGCGCTGTTTTAAAGGAGGACGTGTAATGAGAGGCTAATGATACAGAGAGGATTGTTGTGAAAGGTGCTTCTAGTCAGGAAAGGAATTTAAAAGGCCCATATTGTGTGAACTGGACTTTCTGTGGATTTTAACCATGTTATAATGCTGTTTCCTCATCGAAAACATACCTGGAGTTGTGTTTTATTTCATATGTGCATGTCGGAGTAGTAATAGCAGTCGCTTTTAGTACATCAATCAGAAGGCCCAAGGATTGTACTGCTGTTGTGTCCTTAAGCAAAACACTTCAGCCACCCTTCCTGCTGAATGTGATGTTTGGTGGTCAGAGGCCAGTGGTGCAGGTAGTACATTAGCATTATCTTTTTAAATGGCCCATATATGGAGTTTAAAAACACAGTGGAGCACTTTGTTTTTAAACTTCATACACCTTCTTTAGAATCATTTGGATGCTTTCAGCCCTGCAATTTCCAATCTCTATTGAACTAAAGTTAAAAGGAGCTGCTAACTTAAATATTACCACAACATGACATCACAAGGTGGAACAGAGCATTTAGAGCTTTGGAGATGTAAACAGACTAATAATGTGGGATTACTCAAACATGTGTGAATGAAACAAAAGACAACTATGTTTTTCAGGTCCGTGTACCATTTGCTCTTTTGAATTTCAATTAAAAACGAAAAGCAATAAAATGGGAAAACATTTATTTATTTATTTATTTATTTATTTATTTATTTATTTATTTATTTATTTATTTATTTATTTATTTATTTATTTATGTCTTAGTGTCCACAATAACAACATAAAACTGATTCTGACATGTATTTACAATATTTAATTTAATCACCAATCAAAAAACAGTCTCAGTGCCTATTTGAATTTTGATATTTTAGTCTCTTTTGTTTATTTGCCCCGAAGTTCTGCTGCTTAATGCGTCGCCTGTGAATTCAGTGCCAACCGAACAAAGGTGAGTTTATCGCTGCTTCCTGTTTCTCATCACGGAGTTCAACAATTACTTTCTAAGATGCAAAAGTAAACGCGTCGCAAAAGAGAACATGCTTATCCACAAAACTGCAACGATATTTCAGGGAAGTCCTTCTGGCAGCAGAACTTCCAGGGTGAATAAACCAGGGAGAATGAAATATCAAAATTAAAATAGGCACCAAGACTTTAAATTAAATATTGAAAATAGAGGTCGAAATCGTTTTTTTTGTTTGACACTAAAATGGAATAATGAAATAACAAACTGGTTTCCCATTTTATTGTTTTTGGTTCTTAATGGAAATTCAAAAGAACAAATGGTACACAGAACTTTTGTGGAGAACACATTATAACATGACTTACAGCTCATGTAAGTCAGTTTTGTGTAATGTAGGACCTTTAAATTATGTCATGTGCTCGTATAATACACGAGAACATAATGACAAAATCTGGACAAAAGTTTTCATCAGGTCTAATCATAGTTCTACGTTTACTTGACTCGGGGCAACAGTTGCTGGGCTGGTGTAATATTTTTCCTCTGATACAAAAGTGGCTGGTTCGAATATCCTTCTTGACGTAAAACAAAACAAAATCATTGTTGGTAGAGGGTGTAATTCTAGCTGCAAAAGAAAAACACTGTTGTTGTGTCCTTGGGCAAGACAGTTACCCAGCCTCACACCAGCATCTGCTTGCACTGGAGTGTGGATGAGGGTGTGAACGGGCGGTTCCTTGATATAAAACACTATTAATTGACTTTACAGCTAATGTAATTAACATTCCCTTTGCTTTGTTACTCAAGTTAGAATTTAATCTAACCTTTATTTTAACACCATTTGATCATAAAGAACTGACTCCTTTGGAACTACAACACTTGAGCAGAACCATGAACACTTTTATTGATCCAAGCCCCTTCAGATGTGTTGTGTAAATCCATTTTCTAATTTTTCAGACCAACTTAAGACTTTTTGGTAGCATTTGCATTGTGTCACCAGGGTAACTTCTTCACATTCCACCATAGACCTACATGTTGCTTCCCCCTAGGGTGATGTCACTACAAAGTATCCATCCATCCATCCATCCATCTTCTCCTGCTTAATCCGGCTGGGTCGCGGGGGCAGCTTGCTGCCCAATACTCATAGCACCTGACCCCCCCTATGAACCCCTCTGCAGGTGGTGAGCCCACAGGAGGGTACTACAAAGTATTACTGGGAAATTCTACTATTTTTTAAAAATCTTTTCGGTTCCATATTACGCAAAATGAACTCTTGTGAGCTTTAAGCCGTGGTATAATGTTGTCTTGTCAAAAATATACTTGGAGTCGTGTTTCGTTTCATTCACACATGTTTTGAGTATTGCTAGTTTATTAGTCTGTCTACTTAAATTTCAAATAAAAATGTCACCTTTTAAATATTCAGCACAGATATTTTCAGGCCTTCAAATTCAACAGAGTATAAAATTCGCAGTGAAAAATTTCACGGCAAAGAGCCAAGATGCCAAAGTAGAAGCAATCGATCATGTGAGTGAGGAGCACAGAGGCTGTTTCCTATTGGCTGTTCTCATCTGTGGGCGGGGCTTAGACTTAAGAAATAAACAAGATGAGGTTTTGATTGAGGCTAATTCTGACCAATCAGATCACTTCACTGCACCATTTCCTGCTTATTACCAAAATACAGTAGATCGGATCACTTTAGATTGATTGCTTGGCATCTTGGACCCTTTTTACACTTAGAATTTTGACTGTTGAATTTGAGGGCTTGAACATATTTGTGCTGAATATTAAAATTTTATATTGAAGTTTAAGCACTTTGAAAAAGTATACTTAAAATGTCAGCAATTAAAATTCAGAATAAAAATAGTTCAAGCATGTTTTTTCAAAGCACGAAATTCAGCGGTATTTAAAATTCAAAATCTGATGATCTTTCATACCTTTTACCTTTAGTTCAATAGAAATTTGCAATTTTCATTATCCAAATGATTATAATAGAGGTGTATGGAGTTCAAAAAGCAGAGGAGCACTTCCTGTACAACCACATGACATCACAAGGTGGAACAGAGTGTTTTCAGTTTGAAAGAAAGAACAAAACGCAACTCCAGGTTTGTGATGAGGAAACATTATAACACAAATCAGAAAATAGCGTGAGCCCTTTAATACTAATGCAATTGTTATTTCAGTTCACATAAGGTACACACACTATTTTAACTCACTGGATATTCACAATAATCTCTCATTATCCCCTCCTCCTCTGTTGGTGTAATTCAGGAGGAGAAGCCAGTCTTTGTAGAACTCCATTGGCACAGACTGGACTGACTCAGAACTACCTCCTCCCTCTGCTCCGCAAACTGCTCTGAACCAAGGATTAAAGCGTCCACCAGCCCCCACCTCCAAAACACCACCCGCTTTGTGCTCTCGACCTCAAGAAACCCACAGCCAGATTAAAATGACGACAAAAATATTCATTGTGAAAAATACACTTGGAAGGTTTTTCAGGTCTGATCTCACCGTGGCTGTAATTGCAAACTGGGTCAGTGGGTTTGTGGCAGAGGTTAAAGCACAAATTAGTAACAGTTTTGTGTCATTTTAAAGGTCCTATATTACGCAAATAATCTGGAGAGCTTTCAGACATGTTAAAATGTTGCCTCATCAAACGCACGCTCAGAGTTGTTTTCCTTAAGTCACACGTGCTTGAGGAATCATTTATTATTAGTCTGTCTACATCTCCAAAGCTCAAAATGTTGTGTTCCAGCTGTGAGTTATAGTGACCACCATATTGGCTTAATACGGCCCTGATTGGAACTACAGACTCTACAGTTCAAAACAAAACAAACCCCACTAGAACTACAATTGTAACTAGGGACTCTAAACTTCAAAACTAAACAAAAAACAGTAGAACTACAATTGTAACTATGAACTCTACATTTCAAAACAAAACAAACCTCATGAGAACTACAAATGGAACTACAAACTGTACATTTCAAAACAAAACAAATCCCACGAGAACTACAATTGTAACTAGGAACTCCATTCTACAAAACAAAAGAATGCTAGAACTACAATGGGAACTGCAAACTCTGTACTTCAGAACAAACCAAACCCCACTAGAAGGGGCACTATATTGGCTTAATGTGGCCCTGAGGAGGGCGCAAACATGACTGGGACAGAGGACCACAAACATTGTCGTTGGATGTGCCCACAGGACTATGAACGGAGACGAGGGGGCTTTTTTACTCCCACACACCTGGGATACTGTCTTTAGGAAAGTATATCCACAGATTAACTCATTAGTCTGTTTAAAAAGACACATCTGATGCACCGAATGGAAAAGAATAGTTACAATTGGAACACTTTTTAAAATCTGACACTTTTGTTTAAAAAGAATCACATTATCAGTACCGATATTAAAGTATTGTCCATTCATGCAAAATCTACCATTTTGTCTCCATGGAGATGATTCTGAATTGCTTGGATCTGTGAAGAGGCAAGCCCGCTCATGGCAAGAACACTTTTTAGCAGTAGAAATGACTGTAGTTGAATAAACATTATAAGTTTAATGATATTTGCCAACCAGATGGACACCGCACCTTTAAATTCGTCAAACTACAACAAGCATTGATGACACTTTCTACTCACCTTTTCATTTTCTCATTAAGGTGGTCAGTGATTAAACATTTTTCAAAAGCACACATAGCATTGTATGACATCCCACCGCAACAAAATGAGCAGAATAACAGGATTTTAAGTTTGAGTTTTACATTTTATCTGAATAGTTGTAATAGGTTAGAGAGGTCCATTCAAACCACCACCAAAGTTGACATTGGACTTTTGATATTTTAAACTCTATGGCCTTTTTAGCATCTCATTTAACTTTTCTGTGTGTGTTTGAAAGCAAGCAAAGCAGCTGGGACAGTTATACCTGACAAAGGGTAGGTACAAGTCTTATTCAGGCAGTAAGGATCAGGAAGGACTTATACACATTTTCAAATCTTTTAACTATGTTTAAACTGTTTCCATTCTGATTTACCTTCTTGAAGTTGTATTTGGAGTGATGCAGGAGTTAATAAATACCACCACTGGATCAGAGAAGCCATTGAGAACCGCATATGAGAGTCCAAGGAGCTTAAACCGAGACGAAGGAGCGTACACCTTATCACACACGGGATGCAGTCCTGGAGAAGGCTTATGCCCCCTACTGTTTGACAAAACCAAGTAAACCAGCAGCAACACACATCACTGCACCATCATGTGACACTTTTGAGGAATGCTACAGGAAATAACCGAAATTTGTAAAGAAGATTAAAAAAAAACGCTACTGTCTGACAAATAAAATCGCCAATTTTATAACTGAAGACAGAAGGAACCTTTACCAAAGTTTGAGTATATCTTTAATCGGTTATATTTAAGATGCAATATTGCTGATCAGTTTCTGGGTTAGGGTTTTCACCGCCACAGTCATACACCCAATACTTCATTCTCCTATTTTCACTTTGAGTTTTACGCATTCAAAACCACCATCAAAGTTGATGTTGGACTTTTGATATTTCATTTTTTGCCATCCAAAAGTCAAAAACTCTTTGGCCTTTTTCTCTTTTCAAATGTATTGCGTGTATGCCAAAGCACGCGAGGCAGCTGGAGTAGAAAAAACAGGACAATTTCAGAGCTTTGAACCATAGTGCAGTTGCTTTCCCTTCTCATTTCCCCTCTTGAAGTTGTATTTGGAGTGATTCATGCAAGAGTTGATCTGTAAGTGAGATCCAAAAAGCATCAGCCGTGACGAGGGAGCATACACATTATCACACACTTGGAATGCAACACCTACAAATTTTCCTGTTTGACAAAAAAAATCACAAATTCTAAGTTTATAACTGAAGACAGAGTGAACCTTTACCAAAGAGTGATTCATGCAGCTTTGAGTCATCTTTAATTCTGTATTTTCAAGATGCCATGTTTCCAAGCAATTCCCATTTTCACGCTACTGTCACACACCCGCTGCTCCGTACTTACTTCATTCTCCAATTTTATTTTTAAGAGGTTTTACATTTTATCTGAATAGTTGGAGCACTTCAAAGTGACCCATTCAAAACCACCACCAAAGTTGATGTTGGACTTTTGATATTTCATCCTTTGCAGTGCCAAGTCACAAACTCAATGGCCTTTTCTCTATTCAAATGTGTGTCAAAGCACACGAGGCAGCTGGAGTAGAAAGCACAGGACAATTATACCTTTCAGAGCTTTGAACCATGCAGTAGTTGTTTTCCCTTCCCATTTACCCTCCTGAAGTTGTATTTGGAGTGGAGGTCCAAGGAGCATCAACCGTGATGAGGGAGCACACACATTATCCCACACATATAATGCAATTACCGACAAACTCTTGTGCCTGACTAAAAGAATCGCTCATTTTAAGTTTATAACTGAGGACAGAGTGAACCTTTACCAAAGAATGATTCATGCAGGTTTGAGTCATCTTTAACTGCCAACTTTCAAAACGTGGCAAAGGAGAGAGTTTAATTTGTCAACTGGACAAGAGTATATTTGGCTGAATATGTTTCGCCGCTCATCCAAGCTGCTGCTTCAGTTCTGGTCAGACGCTGGAGGATATTGCCTTATATCTGCCTGCAA
The DNA here is from genome assembly GCA_034769755.1 of Odontamblyopus lacepedii. NCBI lineage: Eukaryota > Metazoa > Chordata > Actinopteri > Gobiiformes > Gobiidae > Odontamblyopus > Odontamblyopus lacepedii. The sequence continues at coordinate 14,452,151 of CM068346.1, read as the reverse complement.
ATGGGAGGAGTTAGATACCACGAAATTACTCTGAAACTAATACCTTACTTGTTTACAGTTTCTGTTGTGAGCTGGGCCTATTGAAATACATTAAAAACATGGGTATATTCACACCTCTGGGCCTGACTGGCTACACCTATTGTTTTCTTAGTTTGTTTGGATTTAAGTTTGAGGATGGAGTTATAGATTGCAGACAGATGGTGTCTCAGTCCTCCATTTCTGTTTAAAGAAGGGTTCTCTTTTTTAACAAAAATAGCCACTTTAACTCTATTTTCAAAACAGCATATTTCCAAGCAATTCCCGTTTTCACCGCTACCAGCACACACCCACTGCTTACTTCCTTCTCCAGTTTTACTTTTAAGATTTTAAGTTTGAGTTTTACATTTTATCTGAATAGTTGGAGCAATTTAAAGTGACCCATTCAAAACCACCACCAAAGTTGACATTGGACTTTTAATATTTCATTTTATATCATCCCAAAGTCATAAACTCTAAGGGCTTTTTCTCTATGAATGAATGAATGTAAAATATTTTAAATTTGATTTTTTTTTTTTTACCTTGTTTTGAGTAATTGTGATTTATTTATTTAGCTGGGCGGTTATAGCAGTTATTACAGTTACTTGGTGTTTGCTTGCCAGACAATTCTTAAAAACAACAACAACAACAACAACAACAACAACAACAACAACAACAACAACAACAACAACAACAAAACTATAAAAAGGGTTTAAACATTGGTGGAAGAAATATTCAATCTTGTTACTTAAATAAAAGTACAGATACTGAAGCAAAACAATATGCCAATAAAAGTAAAAGTATCACATGAAAAATCTACTTACGCAAAATGTACTTAAAGAGTAAAAAGTAAAAGTATTCTGGCAAATTCTGAGAGCTGATGAAGCTTCAAGTGAATGGATTTTGATCAACAGAAGCAATTTAATCAATCATTTTTTCTAGCAGTTTTTATTTGCATATTCTTGTTTGCACAAACTACAAATTTGTGTTCAAAATAAACCCCTCAGCCGTTTCAGCACTGGCACACGCTCACTGCTCTGTACTTACTTCATTCTCCAATTTTATTTTCCATAATAATATGATTTTAAGCTTGAGTTTTACGTTCTAATAGTTGGAACAGTTTTAAGTGACCCATTCAAACCGCCAAAGTTGACGTTGGACTTTTGATATTTCATTCTTTGTTATTTCAAAGTTATAAACCTTTTCTCTATGAATGAAAATATTTGAATTTTTTTTAACCTTTTTTTTGAGTCATTTGACTTATTTATTTAACTAGGGTGTTTAATTTATTAAATTACTTAGTTGTTGCTTGCCAGACAATTCTCTTAAAAAAAAAGAAAAAAAAAAAGCTTTAAACAGTGGTGGAAGAAGTACTCAATCATGTTACTTAAGTAAAAGTACAGATACTGGAGCAAGACAATAACTCCAGTAAAAGTAAAAGTATCACAGATTTTGGATCTGATGAAGGTTCAAATGTTTGGATTTTGATACAGATTTGTGCTAAATTTTGTCCAACAGAGAAACAACTGAATCAATCGTTTTTTCCATTTTTATTTACATCTTTTTGTGTTCAAAATAAACCCCTCAGCCTTTTCAGCACTGGCACACGCCCACTGCTCTGTACTTACTTCATTTTCTAATTTTATTTTCCATAATAATCGGATTTTAAGATGGAGTTTTCCATTCTAATAGTTGGAATAGTTTAAAGTGACCCATTCAAACCACCAGAGTTGACGCTGGACTTTTGATATTTCATTCTTTGTTATTTTAAAGTCATAAACCTTTTTCTCTATGAATGAATTAACCTTATTTTGAGTCATTTGACTTATTTTTTAGCTACAGTGTTTAATTTATTACAGTTACTTAGTGTTTGCTTGCCAGACAATTCTTTAAAATAAATAAATAAATCAATAAATATAGCTTTAAACAGTGTTGCAAGAACCACTCAAGCTCATTACTTAAGTAAAAGTACAGATACTGGAGCAAGACAATACTCCAGTAAAAGTTAAAGTATCACATGAAAAATCTACTTCAGAAAAAGTGTTAAAGTACCTGTTTAAAAATGTGCGTAAGTAAGTATTTTGGCAAATTTTGACATCTGATGAAGCTACAAATGCTGAATTTTGTCCAACAGAAAAAAACGAATAATTTTTTTTCTAGCTCTTTTTATTTACATCTTTTTGTGTTCAAAATAAACCCCTCAGCCGTTTCAGCACTGGCACACGCCCACTGCTCTGTACTTACTTCATTTTCCAATTTTATTTTCCATAATAATATGATTTTAAGCTCGAGTTTTCCATTCTAATAGTTGGAATAGTTTAAAGTGACCCATTCAAACCGCCAAAATTGACGCTGGACTTTTGATATTTCATTCTTTGTCATCCCAAAGTCACAAACTCTATGGCCTTTTTCTTTTTTCAGATTGCTTGTATGTGAAAGCAAGCGAGGCAGCGGGAGTCGACAGCGCGGGACAATTACACCAGACTAAGTGTAGGTACATATGAAGGTTACGCCGTTGTCATTTGGTACAATACACACATCACAAAAGCCATATTGTAGCGGCCCACTGTGTTGTGCCATTCATTTGACCTAGTATTAATAATAAATAGTATTTCCTAGCCTGACTTTAGTGAAGGCAAAGGAACAGTTTGCATTGGACCAAGGGTAAGTCTCATGTCAGGGGTATTAATTTATGATTTCCATGGCGACAGCTGACCTCATCACCTCCATTAGAATGCAGCCTTTGTAATTTCATGGTTAATATTCAATAGCCACTTGTCCCCAGTGTCGGTGAGCTTTGTGCATGGGAAATTTATGGGAGAGGAGCGATTTTTGATTCGTCAAATTTGTGCTCGGAGAGAGGGAACGAGGGAGAGAGAGGATAGAAAGAGAGGAAGAGGAGAGAGAGACGGTGAGACAGACAGAGAGAGGACAGGAGTCAGAGATAGGGAGAGAGAAATAGAGATAGAGAGAGGGAAGAAGACAGGAAGAAAGAGAGAGAGAAGGAAGAAAGAAGGACAGGAGAGTGAGATAGGGAGTGGGAAAGACAGAGAGAGGGGGAATAGAGAGATGGAAGAGGAGAGGGAGGGAGGGAGGGAGAGAGGAGGTGAGAGAGAAGGACAGGAGTCAGAGATAGAGAATGAGAAGGGGAGAGAGGGAAGGAGTGGGAAGAAGAGAGAGAGATGGGGAGAGGGCAGGTGAGAGGGAGGGAGAAAGAGAGTGAAGAAGAGAGGGGAACAGAGGCTAGGTAAGTGAGATAGGGAGTCAGAAAGCAAGAGCGGGGGAATAGAGAGATGGAAGGATGGCAGAGGAGAGGGAGAGAGATGGTGAGAGAGAAGGATAGGAGTCGGAGATAGAGAAAGAGGGGGAGAGAGGGAAGAAGAGAGGAAGAGAGAGAGATGGGGAGAGGGAGCGAGAGAGTGAAAAAGAGAGAGGGAGAGTGAGATAGGGAGTGAGAAAGAGAGCGAGGGAGAGAGAGAGGAGGAGAGAGGGAGAGAGAGAAGGACAGGAGCTGGAGATAGGGAAAGAGAAAGAACAGGAGAGAGGGTTAGAGAGAGGGAAGAAGAGAGGAAGAAAGAGAGAGATGGGGAGAGGGCAGGGGAAAGGGAGGAAGAAAGAGTGAAAAAGAGAGGAGGAGAGAGAAGGATGGGAAGGAGAAAGAGAGAGATGGAGAGATGGCAGAGGTGAGGGAGGGAGAGAGAGAGGAGGAGAGAGGGAGAAAGCGGGTGAGAGAGAAGGAGAGGAGTCAGAGATAGGGAATGAGAAAGAGAGGGAAGAAGAGAGAAAGAAAGAGAGAGAAAGAGAAATAGGGGCCAAGAGAAGGACAGGAGAGTGAGATAGAGAGTGAGAATGAGAGAGAGGGGGGAAGAGAGATGGAAGGATGGCAGAGGAGAGAGAGGGTGAGAGAGACAGAGAAGGACATGAGTTGGAGATAGGGAAAGAGAAAGAGGGGGGAGAAAAGGAGGGAGAGGGATATAGAAAGGGAAGAAGAGAGTAAGAAAAAGAGAGATGGGGAGGGGGCAGGTAACAGGGAGGGAGAAAGAGAGTGAAAAAGAGAGGGGGAGAGAGAGAGAGAGAGCGGAGGAGAGAGCTGAGAGAGAAGAACAGGAGTCAGAGATCGGGAAAGAGAGGCAGTGAGAGGGACAGAGAGAGAAAGAAAGAGAGAGAAGGGGAACGGGAAGGAGAAAGAGAGAGATAAAGAGACAGCAGAGGAGAGGGAGGGAGAGAGAGAGGAGGAGAGAAAGAGTGAGGGAAGGCTAAAGGGCTAGAGCGTGACTTCTGTAGAAATAGTGGCAGATGTCTAAGGAGTCCCTACGGTGGCCCGGAGAGGACATGAGATTAGAAATGTATGAAATAGAAATATTCACACTGGACGGGGAGGGTGACTGTGTGCAAGTCTAGAAATCAGTGAGTGTATGTGTGAGTGAATAGTCCTGGTGTAGACTTGGTTTGGTTCTGTGCTAGTCCTGGTTTAGTCCCCATTTTGATCTGGTTTGCAACAGTAGATGCATCTAGAAACGTCTAAAGGCCGCCGCACACTACAGGAGAATTCGTGGAGGCGTGACCCGACTTTGTGTCTCCGTGTGCGATTTTGAAGCTGCTGCGCTCCTCGTGTGCGGTGTCAGTGTCAGATCGTAACCACCAAACATCAGCAAAACAAAACAGAGCGTCCGGGTCAGTGTGACAGACAGAGACGCAAGATACAAACTCGGGATATTGCGAAAACAATGCGAAGACTTTATGCCTCACCTCTCGTAAAGTTGTACATTTAAAGTGCAGCATCTCATCCCCATTACTGATAGAAATTGTCCTCCACCAATAATGACATCTAGTCCACAAAACCGCACTATTAATCCAGTTTGACCTATAACATCAGCCTACCCAGGAACTACAGATGGAAATTAGCACCCGCGCTACATCCTGGTACAAAGCATCTCTCCTGTTAAGGTTAATGTAGCTTGTGCACTGTCCCTGTCTCATGAAATAAATGAATTAAACTAATCTAAACTTTGAGGCGCTCTTTGAAAGTAAAAAGGCAAGAGCAGCTCCTCACGTGTCTGTTTACATCCACACAGCGCTCGGATCCAGGTGAAGCTGCAGATTAGCGATACTCACTCTACTTCTACTTTATCTCCAATCTTGTTTGCTTTAAAAATCCTGTATCTGAAGTATTGCACCACATTTCACAAACAATAATAACACAGGTTGACTTTTATCTAAACTAGAAGTGCAGAGCTCTGATCTTTTGAACACTTAAGAATCAGATGACGCGATCGTGCTCACAACTTTATATCCTGTAGCCTGCAGACAGATCCCGCTGCAGTCTTTGCGAACAGAGATTTTAAGTCTCATAAGCTTCTCCTCGTGTCTGTGGTGTGAGCTTTTTGTCGCACGTTTAAAAATCGTTTCCTGTAGTGTGTAGCGGCTTTAAACGTGCACTTATTTTGTAAATTAACTCAAAAACATTTACAGATACAGAATTTGGTTTGAGTCTTGTTCGGAGGGTAAGGGTGAGGCAAGATTTTTTAGGCATAAGAAAGCCTGTACTCAACTAAAAGTACAGTACAGTGCATATCGCTTAATACTTTACTTAATTACAAGTAGCCTACTGCTGCCAAATGTGTATTTTAGTAAAAAAATAAGTAAAGTAATGTATTTTTCCATACAACTCTACTCAAGTTGCTTTTCATGCAGTTCTTGTAGCATTTTAGATTCATCTTTTTCATTTACAAACCTTTTAAAGCTGATTTATTCTTTGAGCTCCAGCCAAAGATTGCAGTAGCAACTGTACTCAAAGTATTAAAGTACAACTTTAAAAATGTACTCAAAAATGACCCCAAAATATACTCATTACAGTATAACGTGGTATGTTTAGTACACCGTATTTATTTTGTGCTCAGTTATGCTTCACCTTTGCAGATTCTCTCCATCCCTCCCTTCCCATCCCGCCTTTGCCCCTCCTTTCCTCTCCTCCCTCGCTTCTCTCCCCCTCCTCTTCCTCTCTCTTCTGCTGCACTGGCATGAACTCACATTCCTCTTAAGACTTTGGCACATCTTTAAAAACACTCACATTAAACCTTGGAGCAGTTGTTGTTTTCTTCGGTGCCCTCTTTTCTACCGCGCTCTCTGTTATTTTGCAGGAGACGCCGCAAAATAACAAATCCACACTGTTTAGTATATTACGGCAAGATTCAATTTCTACTTTAAATATTTTCTTTGCACCCCTCAGATCCAGATGTATGTCTGATTTTTCTGTTGTGACCCAAGTGTAGCCTGTCAAAGTCACAGCCGACAATTTGGGAAATTCAAGTTAAATAAATAAAACGAAATCTAAATAGAATAAAAATGATAACTAACCATTTTGACACTGAAAAGTTGAGTTTGATGAAAGTAGATGATTTTCAAAAACATGGAGGAGCACTTACCGGATTTCCACCCAATGATGTCACAACGTGGAACAGTACATTTTCAGTTCTGGGGATGGAAATGCCCAAAATATGCAAAAAAAACACACATTTGAAACTAAATTATAATAGTATAACAGTTTTGTCATATATATTATTACATGTTTTCTTCAATCTCTTCTGGTATTGGTTAGTATTGAAACTAAAAGCATCAATATCGGTCTTGAAAATAAAAACGCTTCATATTTGCGTGTTGTATCTGTACCATTACGATATACAACAACTAACGCTTTGGTTGAGGTCGTAAGAGCCGTTACTGGTGATGGGATTTTCGCTCTTTTATGGGATCCGTATATTTTGGATCCGTTCGTTTCAAAGCGACTGGCTCCTCGTACATTTATTTATATGACAGAAGCCAATATGTGAAAACAGTTTATCTACAAACTAGAGAGAAATAACCAAGGCTCAAATGTGTTTAAAATGGCTCAAACTGAGGGTGGGTGTGTTTACCCTTTGAAATTAGGCAGAATCTAAACAATGTACTACAGAATGAATAATGAAAAAAGTAACTGGTATTTTGATACGATAGAACTTTTCACTTGTGCTGCCTGCTTTGCTTCTGTGTTGATTCTTGGGTTGGTTCAGTTGGTTAATCAAAATCACAGAGTGTCTAAAGCCATAACATTCGACAGAGGTGAGACCAAGTCGCTGTTCTGCAAGTCTCAAGTAAGTCTCAAGTCTTTGACCTCAAATCCGAGTCAAGTCCCAAGTCAGACAGGCAAGTCCAAGTAGGAGTGTGGAGTCACTGACCCAGAGGTCCAAGTCCAAGTCGTCTGCTTTGAGCTTCAAGTCATTTCAAGCCCTTAAACCAAAGAAAGTACCAAATATAGCTTACATTTTTGCAACTTATATGACTTTTAAGCTAAACTGTATTTAAAAACTCATGGTATATTTATTTATGAGTATTTATATAAGAGTTGTAGAAATACAAATTTTCTATTTTTAAATGTCTTGATAAGAGTGTTACAGTCAGAATAGAAAGAATTAAGCAGTGAATTTAAAAGTGCTTAAAACAGTTATTTCTTCATGTAGTCTGCACTGAAATAGAAGGATCACATTCTCTACAGTTCCCTCTGGTATAACTGTATTGTACTGTGTATTACTGTAGTACATTTGCGGACACATCACAGTACTTCAGTTACATCCAAAGTAACAAACAGAGAAGTGGGGGGGCATGTTCCACTTTGTTCCTGTAAAATTCAGCAGGGTATGTATCATCTGAAAAGAAAAAAGTATTTACTAAAAACATATTTTTTTAGGAGAAGCATCGAGTTTTCTCAAGTCACAAGCCTCAAATCCGAGTCGAGTCCCAAGACTTTGTCTGTTTTATCAAGTCAAGTCTCAAATCCTCAAAATAGTGTCTCAAATCTGACTCGAGTCCAAGTCACGACTTACAAGTCCCCACCTCTGGCATTCGGCTACAGTCAAATGAAGCTCACTGAGGCCGGTGGTTCTCAAATTTACAGCCGAGTTTCATATTAAGAATAGAAATGTATTTACAGATAAAATAGCGAAATAAAAACACCAGGATCATGTAGAGCGGGTTAATATGAATATTTTAAGACGAGTCCAGAGATGGGGTAACAATTTTTCAATATACAGTATATGGTGGCTAGCGGGTTGGACATGTCCATTCATATATACAGTCTATGGTAAAAATGCATAGAAATAAAAAATTAAAAGATCTGGTTCTTTAAAAAAAAAAGAGAGATCCGGTTCTAACAGTTCAGTTAACAGTGTAGCCACAGGGTTTTAAAAAGGTCTTAAATTTCATTAGCCCTTTTCTTTTGTATACTTATAAACCGGGCTGCAACACAATGTGAAAGTTTAGTTTGTCTTGTTGTTATAAATGATTTCTTGTCCATTTTACAGCAATGCATACGACTATAAATGAGTCCTGAATGAGATTTTATAGTAAAAGTTTTTGTTATTTAAAGCAGTGAGTAATGGTCATTATTAGAACTGGATGTGGTGTATTTCGCCTGCATAATGGGTGCGATGTTGGACTTAATTTTCATTTCAGTGGTCTTAAAAAGGTCTTTAAAAAGTCTTACATTTGGGGTAGTCAAATCCGGGGATATCCTGATTAAGGAACTAGCCATTTCCAAATCATAAGCCCTTAATACACTAAGATTATTACACATGTTTTCTTTTAATAAAACAGTCCATTTACCTTCAAATGAACTAAAGACCAAACAGCGTTCACCTCTGACCCACTTTGAGCCCCCTCCCTCCATTTGGGAACCACTGCTTGGTATTATGTAATCTGATGTATTCATCCAGACGTTTTTATGACTTTATATTTGTACAAAGTTGTTTCATGCCACATTTAATAAGACTCACATAAACCCAGTCAGAGCCTGTATTTCACATTGTTTATTCAGTTTTACAGGGTCTGAATGCCACTTCCAGGATTCAGCGATTCAAATGGACTTAACATAGACTAATGTAAACACAGCGACATATAGTGGACTACAGGCTAACAAAAACAACTCAGCTACTGCTAACTACGGACAGGTGGCCAGCCCTACAACGTCCAACTTTAAATAAGATTATACATACCGCAAAAAAGGGAAAAAAGAAGAAATACTTGAATGAATTTAAAATATTTGAAATTTGAATTTTTTTTATCCTTTTTGAGCAATTTTGACTTATTTATTTAGCCGGGGTGTTTTTTATTGCAGTTACTTTGTGTTTGCTTAACAATTCATAAAAACAATTAAAGAAGAAGTACTCAATCTTGATACTTAAGTAAAAGTACAGATACTGGAGCAAAACAATACGCCAGTAAAAGTATCACATGAAAAATCGACTTAAGTAAAAGCGTTAAAGTACCTGCTTAAAAATGTATGTAAAGAATCAAAAGTAAAAGTACAGATTTTGAGATCTGAGCTTTAAATTTATGGATTTATGATGAATTTTGTTCCCAGAAACACTTGAATCAATGTTTTTTTCTAGCTAGTTTCATTTCATCCATATTTTTGTTTGCTCAAACTACAAATTTGTGTTCAAAATAACCCCTCAGCCTTTTCAGCAGTACAGTATTTTGCTACTTTTACTCACTTCCGTTCCATCACTGGGTTTAAATAAATGGATTGCATATTTTTCCTATGAAATAATTCCATGTCGCTCCAAGCAAATAATCTTATCATATGAACTCAATAAATCTAAGGCAACACTACTCAATTACTCAGATCAGCACACTGAAGTCATTTTAACAGGCTTTTGCAGTGTAAAACAGCTCCAAGTGAAATAAGATGAGGAAACATTTGCAACACAACACACAGGAATGCACAGACAGATCTTTGGTCCAACTTGAGATGTTTAGTGCACCGCAAAAAACAAATATCTGGCCAAGTTAAGAGTACTTGAATTAAGACTCAATTTCACAAGTAAAATGCTCTACCAATGGAACAAGACCTTTTGTACTTAAAATATGAAATGAATATATCATGGCTCTGCCTGGAATGTTCCACAGTGTGATATTAATAAGCTTTACCTTACATTTATTGAACTGTAGGTGGTTTATAGCTCAAAAACATTGAGAAAAACAAACATTCTGACTGTGAGCAGGGTCGCCTCTCCACAGATCTGACCTGTAACTTAGGCCCCATCCACACTAATACGTATTTGAGTTGTTTTCACACTAATCCAATAGAAAACGTCTCCAGAGACGGAACGATCTAGTGCCACCAACTCCCACGAATTCTTCTGAGTACGGATCTGATTCTGCACTGTGTGGACGAGTGAAAACGCTGACAGGCTGACCTAAGAGCTCTAGTTGCCGTCCTTATTGGACAATGTCACTGTGACTTGCGCCTTCCTCATTCACAGGGTTTGTGACATCGATCATGTGAGGCTATTGCGGAAAACAGTTAAAACAGCGTAGCTAGAAAATGAACCTCATTGGCGGTCCAAGAAAAGACTGTTTTCACGTTTACCATCTTCCTCGGCTCGAAATCGGCTGCTGCAACTCTAAACACAGTGCTCCAGTTCCTTGTTTTTACCGCTCATGTGACAACGTGACGCCAGCCTAGTCATGTGACTAGCGTTTCAGGCGGTTTCGCGGTCACAGAAACGACGTATCTGGACGCAAATCGTTTCCGATACAGTGATATGGTGATTCATTTCAACGAATTGAACATAACCTCAGTCTGGTTTTGTCTCCATGAACAAACAGTACCAGTACCGTACTGTGAAACATTCCAGACCAGGCAATAACATCTCTATGAAGAAAATCATTTGATTGACCCTCCTCCAGTTACACAAGAAAAAACAAGAACTTTGTGCACTTAAAATAAGAAACAAAATCTATGCTGCTTGAAATAAGAAAAAAAAAAAGAACAACACTTATTCCATTGGTAGATAATCTTAAATTGAATCTACTCAAATAAAGTAAATGTTATTAATTGGAGTCATTTCAACTTACCTAGATATAGCTTTTTGCAGTGTATTACATGGTCAGTGAACTCGATCCTATTGGCACACAGAAACAATGGTATTTTTACATACATTTTGGTCTTGCATAGAGAAACGTTGTGAACCATATCGCTAGAACAATAAACAGGATTTTCCTATGGGCACACAAAGGCATATATATGGATTGGGTCCTGTTTTTCTGACAGGAAGAAAACCTGAGCTGGCAAAACAAAGCAAAATGTCCAGAAAGTTTGGTTTAAGTCCAGTTATCATCAAAGATACAGACGAGTCCAATACTCTCCCAATTACTCAAACAATCAACACTACTGGGTTCATTCTGAAGTTACACTGGGTCTCCAAGTTTCAAAATGGCATAATGTGGGTGAATAAGTAAAGTAGGTAAGTAAAAATATCAAATTAAAATGAAAAAAAAAAAAAAAAAGATTCTATGTTTGAATTGCAATAGGACCCTTTCACTTATTGTAAACATTAACTGTGCATTTTGTTCGATAAATCAGTAAAAAAAAATTGATAAATCAGTAAAAAAAAATCAGACTTTTTTCAAAATGAATTGGAAACAGGTCTAAAGTTTCTCATTAAAATCAATAGAAGAATCCAACTAACTATAAAGCTGGACAAGGCAGAGTGGAGACTCTGGTTAAAGGGCTGCATATTTAGTTCTTTTCTCACACTAAAAACACTCTGTTCCACCTTGTAATGTCATGTGGTAATACATGAAGTGCTCCACTCCGTTTTTAAACTCCATACACCTTCTCAAGAAGCATTTGGATAGTTTCAGCCCAGAATTACTGAACAAAACTGAAATGTTAACTTGAAAACTACCACTACATGACATCACAAGGTGAAACGGAGCATTTTGAGCTTCAGAGATGTAGCCAGACTAATAATAAAAGGCTATTTTGCGTGATATTGGACCTTTACCCTTTTTAGTCTACCAATAAGATGAATTAAAACTCTAGCAGTATTAAAACAACAGATGTAAACAACTTTTCTTTGGCACTAAAGGTAAAACGTATTACTGTCATTTACTTTACGTACTTGGAGTTTGAGTTACAGACCCTTCACGCTTATTGGATTTGATAGTCCATACCACTTTCTCCCATTGAAAGAACCTCGCATTATTGTATATTTATATTAAACAGTGTTAGATTTCCCATAAAAGGGCTTTATGCAAAACCACTGCCGCACGAACAAGTAATTACAGGCTATAGAAAACTTAGCTCTAGTCAAACTCTTTGGTATTTCCATGAAAAATATGATTGCACAAATAATACTGTTTCTTATTATTGGTCCCAGCCAGATTGGTATCAAGTTATTTTAAATGCGCAACAGATCTGGTAGGCAATACACGGGAGGTATTGAAATGCGGCTAAGCTATGCGTTCGGGCATATGAAATTTCTGTTATCAAAAACGTACCATTTATACAAGACGCATATAGAACGAAGTGTGCATAACATTGTGAGATTTTCCGCTGAATTAAATTAGCTTTCCAGGAGACGGCGACCTGATAAGGCATAAGATATAGGAGTTTTTCACATTGGTCGGAAGGAATGCAAAATATCTTTCACTAAAATCTACAAAACAAGGATTAATACAGGTTTTTTGGTACAAGAAATCTAGACGCCTTCACTGCAAAAACGACTATCCGTACGAGTCGAAATGGATCTATATTTTGAGTTAATCTGACAATTTCAATATTTTTTACAAGTTTCAACTGATATTTTAAGTAATTTTATCATTTTTTAAAAATATATAGATCAAGTTAAGTGCAATTTCTTACTCATAGAATTTAGTTTAAAATAAGAGCAAGTATTAAAATGAGAATGAAATACCTTTAGGCCTGTCACGATAATTACTATAATGACTTATTGTTCCTCTTGATAGAGGGACAGGGTTCCTATAGGTTTCTTCAAGTTAAATTTAAGCCTTTTTAAGACCATTTATATAAAAACTTAATATTTATTTCAGGGCCTACTTCATAAAGCTACCAGCAAAGAAAAATTGAATTCTTGAATTTGTGTTCATTTTGGCGGTGGCTGAGTGGCAACACTCAGGCCTCACAGCAAGAAGGTTGCGGGTTCGATCCCCGGGTCGCCCGGGCCTTTCTGTGTGGAGTTTGCATGTTCTCCCCGTGTCTGGATGGGTTTCCTCCGGGTACTCCGGTTTCCCCCATCAACCCAAAACATGCCCGGACCCCTATGAACTAACATCAAGGACCATGTTGTCCACCCTCCTGTGGGCTCACCACCTACAGAGGGGTTCATAGGGGGGGTCAGGTGCTATGAGTATTGGGCAGCACGCTGCCCCCGCGACCCAGCCGGATTAAGCGGGAGAAGATGGATGGATGGATGGATGGTGTTCATTTATTTCTCAAACAAAGGAATCTGGGGAGTAGAGGCTCTTCCCCATTCCAGCCTGAAATGTGTTGCTCGGTAACATAAAACCAATGTTAAAAAAACAACATAATGGCGTTTGATTTTACTCTTCTGCTCAGCTTGCTGCTTGTGGTTCTGCAGTGTGAGATCTTCAGTGACGTGTTTGGAAGATTTTAACCCAGTTGCGTTCTCAGTTATAGTTTCTGCGTTATTTAACCAAATAATGCTGTCTAACAAATTAAACTTTTGAGGAGAAATGTGATAAGGAGAAACTACGTACTACACAAATTTTAACACCCAGATAAAAAAAATTCAAGACGTTTTCAAGTCTTTTTAAGGTATTATTTCCAAATTCATAAATTCAATGCTTATGACTTTTTAAGACACTGTAGGAACCCTGGAGGGAACAATACTCTTTTGGGGGTTAGTATTTATCGTGGGCACTTTTTCTTTGTAGTACTAGGAAGCTTTTTGTTATTTTTCTGTAGTACGATAAGATTTGAGCTGTGGAAGTTTGAATTAGGAACTTGTATAATACATTCAGTTATGTATTTATTGCAGCTCTTTTTTTTCTTCTTTTTTTTTACATCTACAATAGGGTTTTTGGGATATTTCTGCTTTCTGGTTTGGTTTCATTAATATAGTTTATATTTACTTAAAGGTCCTTTTGAGCTCTAAACCATGTTAGAATGTTGTTTCCTCATCAAAAAAAAAAACATACCTGGACTTGTGTTCTGTTTCATTCACTGTCTACATCTCCAAAATGCTCTTGTTCCACCTTGTGATGTCATGCAGTGGTAGTTTTCAAGTTAACGGCTCCTTTTACCTTTAGTTCAGTAGATTGACAATTCCAGAGCTGAAACTATTACAACTCCGGGTATGTTTGTGATGAGGAAACAGCATTATAACATAGAAAATAGCATAATATAGGCCTTTAAAAGCAATAACCTGCGCTTCAAAATTTGTTATAGCGACAGGCCTAAATACCTTGAGACAATGAAGTACTGCAAAGTTCGTCAAACTTACTTAAATCAAGTTCAAACATTTGGAATTCTAGTCATTTCAGCTGATGCAGATAATCATTTTTGCAGTGTATAGCAAATCAAAGTCAGAAAAAGGCACAGAAAGCCCACAAAAAACACAATCTAAATTCAAAACAGTCTTTAGTTCCCATTTTCGCAAAATCTAAGATCCAGTATCAGGAATCCATTGCAACATTGTCTCTGAATAAGTCTTTTTCAGTCTCTTCTATTGCAACAAGCCACCAGCAAGTTCCTATTTCTTGTAGGTTGCAAACAAGGACATAGCAGACAGTGGCCAATTCACCCGCCATTGTCCCAAAAGCCACTGCAGTGAATGGAAATAACCTTGTGGAGACTAAACCAAGATCTAAGAAGCCGTTTTTCCATTATAGGTCTTTGCTCTTATCTAAATCCAGTTAAAAGAGGCCCATTTTCTCATTTGCCTTTAGAGGTCAATTTGAGCGCTCCAAATAGTTCCAGTCAGTCAAAAAGGCACAAGAAGATTCCCTGTAATAGAAGGTTTTATGATGATTTGATTTGAAATATGTCAGTTTTTCTCCCATGCAGTCACTCGTAAAAACAGTCCTTGCAAATAACATTGACGGGGGAAGCCACGTTGTCCAAACCGAAAAAGGTCGATTGTATTTCAAATGTTGTTTTCAGTTGTCAAAAATGTTAAGATTTTTCTCCAAGTTTGAACGACTCTAAATGTCAAGAATGAATTTTTTGACATTTTTAAGTGAAAAGACAAGTTGTCCAAATCATCAAAGTGTAGAGACAAGACGAGATTTTGAAAGATTTACAAAAAATAAATTGTTCAATCCAGTTTTTGTTTTCAAATTTGACCGAAGAATTCTTTCTATTTATTCTATTTAATACTTTTGTTGTCATTATAGCACTGCGTTTTGAAACTGTTTTTGTCCAATCGAAATGGAATTCAATTACGGAAAGAAAATCTCATGAGATAATTTTTCTTTTTGTGCACAATTTTGTCTCGCAATATCTTGTGACTCAAAATCTTGTCCCATCCTTAGTAGACAGCATTCCCAATTTTATTTTAATTTGTCAGTACTGTTAAGATTATCATTCTTGTCTACTTTTGGGTATGAAATGGGCACGTTTTGTCGAAATAACCTCTCGGCAGAACTCGAAAGTTAACTCTCAAGTACGAATTTATCTGAAACGTAGAATTCTAACCAAATCAAGTGCGTTTTAGGTTTGTCATTTGTTCCAGGGAGTAAAATCTTCTTGCTGCTTGTTCGATGAAGGCTTGCGAGTGCAATAGGCTGTGTTATGAAGACCAAAACAACAAAAAAAAAAAAGGTAGGCAAGACTTCTGTTCCTAAATTGCATTGAAAGCATTGCAGTAACATCGACCTCACACGGTCGCTAATACAAGTCCATTTAAAGTTAAGGATATTTCAAAAAGACCAGAAATACTTGTAAATTGAAGGAAGAGTGCAAGTCGCAACCAAGAGCTGTTTGAAAATGTCCAGAGACTCTACAGAACAGTCATTTTTGTAATGAATTCTCTGCAAAAAAAAATCTTGTCTAGTGAAAACTTTGTGTAAATTGTCCAAGTTTTAGCCCAACCAAAAAATCCAAAAAGGCTTGAAAGTTAAACCACAAATTTCCCAATCTATATGTCAAACCAAGATTTCGACATGTTAGTGAATCTTTGATGTTTTGTTGTTTCTGTGTTTGGCTTTGGAAGGCTTAGTGAACAGTTGAAGTTCCTTATAGCTGACAAATGCTTTCTAGGTCAGTTGGACACAAGGGGTTATCGCGGCCCCTTTTAAGACGACGTGTCGAACTTTGTCATGATTTGATGTCGTACTGTTCCAAGTGAATTCCAATCCAACTTTTTCCATGAAGCTCGTTTGGTCTCACGTGGAGAGCTCTCAGAACTATTGCTTCTGTAAACTTGGCTTGACCGATAAGACTTATACATATTCGTCATACACCGGTGCAGCTTAATCTTGATCACTCAGCTAAAGTTTATTTACTGATTGATGTGAGTTCCCTAGAAACTTTATCAATGATGTGTGTTCAGTCCCAGGCGGAGAAGCTGGATTCCGATAGCTCTCAAATTCATCACGTATGACCTGATGGAAAACTGAACTCAAAGACGTGTGCATTTTTGTTGTCTTTTGATAATACTTCAAGTTAATCCCGATCTCTCAGTCAATGCAGAATAAAACTTCCAACTTTTTCCGTGAAGTTTGCTTAGCCTCACGTGGAGAGCTCTCAAAACTAGCGCTTCTGTAAACTTGGCATTAACTGGGCTTGACCGATGAGACTTATGCATCTTCATCTTGGTCACACAGTCAAAGCCGATTGATCGATTTGAGTAACCTAGGAACTTTCAATCAATGTGTGTAAAGTCTCATTTTGAATAGCTCCAAATCCATCACTTATGACCCGATGGATACCTGAATGACAAGTCTTGACCGTCAAGACTTATGCATCTTCGTCATACTACATCTACATCTAAACCGCTCCAACATTTGAGCACGCAGTCAAGAATAAGTGTGTTTGGTGGAAGTGGAGAAGCTAAATTTCAGTAGCTCTCAAATTGCCTTTTGATGATGGAAAACTGAACTAGAAGATGACTTTTTTCCATGAAGCTTACTTGGTGTCGCATGGAGAGCTCTCAAAACCCATTGCTTCTGTAAACTTGGAATTAAATGGTCTTGACCAACAAGACTTATGCATCTTCATCATACTTTGTCTTGATCACAGAGTCCAGAATAAACCGTACAACTTTATCAACAAATGAATATGCCTTTTGATGATGGAAAAGTCAACTAGAAGACAACTTTGAACTAGATGACAACTTTTTTCCATGAAGCTTGCATGGTCTCACGTGGAGAGCTCTCGAAACCAATGCTTCTGTAAACTTGGGATTAACTGGGCTTGAACGAGAAGACTTTTTCGTCACACTTTGGTTCACGTTAATCCCGGTAGCTCAGTTGAGAAGACCCTTTATAGCTCTGACCCCGGTGGTCCTCAGGAGGAGAAGCAGAGGCTACAGCACTCCATGCAGATCTCCAGACAGTCGGCGGACTCGCAGCAGGCGTCGATGATCCCACAGTCCATGTCGCAGGGCAGGTCACAGTCCCCACACTCCTCTGAGGCGCAGCAGCAGCAGAAGCACGAGTCGTCCCCAGCACACGACCCACAGGTGGCGCAGTCCAACACGATGTTACACAGCGTCAGGAACTCGCAGAAGAGACACGCCAGGATGCAGTGCACACAGCAGTCTGAGGAGAGACCAGAGAGACTTTTAATGGATTTTGAACTATTGATACTTGTAATTTCAATACTGGGACCAATCAACAACCCGTCATCAACATTCCCTGGGGGTGTGGAGCTAACTGAAAGCACTACACTTGTTAGAAACTCTATTACTCCAGTTAGACTTAATCTGAGTTTTGTTTTAAATCAGTCTGGACCAGTGCCATAAACAGTTGGATTTAAACTTTTTCAGGAGGCTGTCATCAATACATTTTGTACTTTTTCTTGAGTTTTCAGACAATCTAAAAACTATTTTGTTAGCTACTACTAATGTGTGCATCGTGTCACCATGGTAAGTAAAAAAATACACAGAAATACTAACCCCAGAATCAGTTACTTAATATGTATTTACCTTAATTATCTAGTGAATGATGACAAAAGCAAAATTCTATCTTTTCTTGTCCTAGTTACATTGTGGATTTGGATATAGGGTGACCAGACGTTCCTATTTACCCGGGATAGTCCCAGTTTTGAGCCCTGTGTCCCCTGTCCCAGCGGATTTACACAAAACCAGAGATTTGTCCCAGTTTTATAGAAGAAATGTCCCAGGTGTTCCTATTTTTGACCAGTTTGATCTAAACCAGGTCTAAACTAAGACTAAACCAGGACTACATCAGGTTTGAACCAGGACTAAAACGGGACTATCACAATTTTTGTCTGATCTGGTCCCTGCCAACAGTAAAGAGGAGCATAAATAATTTGTTTTGCCAAAATACAGAAATCCATCCTTGCGAATGACCATAAAGCAAAAAAATGCAGCTAGATAAATCCTTCAAATTATGACTAACACAAGAATGCACAATCTTACACACTCTTTTCACTATTTTATTTATACCAACCAACACACCCAACCAGAGTGTGTCCCAGTTTAGAATTTTGAAAATCTGGTGACCCTATTTGTATAGACAATAAAATCAGACATAACGTCGACATCCATCAACATAAAACATTTGCACAGAAGGATTTTGGCAGTTACATTCATTACCATTCCATTCATTTCATAATCGCATTGGACAAGAAATGTTTGCAATTATTCAATCTTTTTTCAGTGATAAATATTCATGGGTTTTACACTTTGTTCGGTTAGAAAACTGTTAGCGACCAAGCTCTATTGTATTAGTAGGATTCTGTTCAGATATCATAAACTTCATAAACATTTAGGGCGCATTAAGGTGCATTAAAATTTAAGAGAAGACAAATATAAGAAAAGATAGAAGCATCATATGCATTTCAGTTTGTAGATGTCTAAACTACTATTAAGAATATTATTTCTTTAGAGAACCTTCTATTATCTCAGTAATTGAAGCCTTTGCGATCTGATAATTGCAGCAACTGAAATAGCAATTTTGTTAAACAAGTTCATACATTTGAACACCTGAGTATGAGATTTTAAGTAACCTGAACAGACTCCTTCATGTAACGCTTCCACTATACCCCCTAACCTATACCCCTAGTCCCTCTCCCTTGCCCCGCCTTGGCCTCACCGTCCTGGGCCTCTGTGGGGATCTGGGAGCTGTTACTCTTGGAGCTGCTCTTGCTCCTCTTGCTGCTCTGGGAAGTGATGGAGGGGTTGGACTGGAGCTTCCTGGAGGAGTGCCTGGGACCGGCCGACGAGGAGGACGACGTGGACGAACCTCCCCGCGGAAGAGAGCCCAGTTTGGGGTGAGGGCCTCCGTTGCGCACCCCGTTGGCCTGGATGGAGTGTGTGAGGGGGGTGTGGGTTTGGTGGCTGTGATGGGAAGAGGAGTGCGTGTGGTGGGGGCAGTGTGCTTTGTTGCCATTCCGGAGGTGCCCGCTGCCCGGTTGGGTCCGACAGGGCTGGGTGTGGTGGACCGGGGTGGAGCGGGCCATAGGCTGACCTGACAAGACAAAAAGAGAAAATCAAAGCATTAATAATGAATTTTTACCTCTATTTATCTCATATTTTTAGTGGTTTTGGAGGCAGAGGTGGTGCAGTAAGTAAAGTCTTCTATGCGTCACCATGCAGTTCAAAATGTATATAGTATATTGAGTGTATTGCCATTGTGTACATGGGCAATACACTCCACCCACTCAAATGACAATATATTATGTGGCTGGCTGTGATTGGAAGGGCATCTGGTATACAGTAAACTTTCCAAATACAGATTATTGTGGCTACAGCGTGACTAAATGTATAAATTGCATTTTGCTTAAGTTGTGATGAGGAACATGGTTCAGTTTGAATTTTAAAGGGCCCATACTATGCTTTTCCCCGATCCAAGTTCTAATATTGTTTCCTCATCACAAACATACCTGGAGCTGTGTTTCATTCATTCACACTTAACACACAAACCCTGCAGATTTAGGCTGAGTTTGACCTTTTCTTTTAATACGATCATAAACGATACATTTTGTGCCTTTTTAGCATTATTATTAGTTTGTACGACCATATAGGAAAAACAAAAAAACAAAACTGGCTTCTTTAAAAAAAAATTAAGATAAGAACTTAAGAAAAAAAGTGATTGTATTTCTGTTAGAGGGTATATGGAACAATCTGAGTGATGATTTCAAAAGTCTAACACTGTAGAAGCCTAATAAAAGAGTATAAAGTGTTATGTTCTGAAAGATATAGAGCTCTGGAATGAATGAATTGTGCATTAAATTAGCTTTGTTTTCATTTATATTTTGTCTCATATATACCGTGAGTCGCAAGTGAAACTGTAAAAGCAAACTTGCTGTTTACGCTGCTTTTCTTTCTTGGAATTCTGTCCTCTTTTACTTCAGCCTAAACCCTTTCGGTCATGATCCATGGAGTTGTAGTCTATATTTTGTTTTGTTTTATTTTGCAGTGCTGCAAAATGACAGAATAAACTACTTCTGGATATCCCCAGGTTTGACTTCCCTAAATTTAAGACTTTTTAAAGACCTTTTTAAGACCACTTAAATGAAAATTAAGACCAACATCGCACCCATTATGTGGGCGAAAAAACACTACATCCAATTCTAATAATGACCATTACTCACTGCTTTAAATAACCAAAACTACTTTAATTATAAAATCTCATTCAGAACTCAGTTATAGTTGTATGCATTGCTGTAAAATGGCCAAAAAATAATTTATAACATTCTAACAAGACAAATTAAGCTTTCACATTGCCTTGTGTTACATTGTGCTACAGCCCGGTGAGTATACAAAAAATAGGCTAATGAAATTTAAGACCTTTATGAAAAAAATAAGACTTGGACAACGTAATTTAAGGCTCTTTAAGGCCTTAATTTAGGAACATGAAATGTAAGACCATTGTAAAACTTTTAAGACCCCGCGGCTACAGTGTACTAAACTAAAAAAAAAAACACGAAATGAACTTCTTTTCTCAGACTGAAAACATACCTTCTCTCCACTGTCTTTTGTAAACTCCAAATGCCTTCACTAGAATCATTTGGATGATTTCAGCCCTGGAATTGCCAGTCTCTACTGAACTGAAGTTAAAAGGAGCTGTTAACTTGAAAAATACTGCTTCTTGACATCACAAGGTGGAACAGAGCACTTAGAAGTTTGGAGATGTAGATAGACTAATATTGATGGGGGACTTAAATATGTGTGAATGAAACAAAACACAACTCCGGGTCTGTTTTTGAGGAGGTAACAACATTATAACACGACTTAAATCTCACAAGAGTCAGGTTTGTATTTGTCCCTAAGGGGAAAATCAGCGTCTGCTTTAAAGTGACAAGGTGCCAGACTGATCATGGATGAAACAGAGTGTGTAGAATACAGCGAGACCCAGACCAGGACCAGACCAGAGCAGATGTGTGGAGCTCCAGGTCAGACTGAGGGAGGAGTCTGACCTCTGCTTTACTCCTCTGTCTAGACTCTTACACAACTGTCCAGAGGAGAGAGAACTGCCCTTTTCTGACTGTGTGAAGGGAGGAATGACCCAAAACTAGTGCGCTTTAAAATACTATACCAATATGACTGTCGAATATGACTTTGTTTACTATGATCATTGTCTTCAGTCATAAACAAAACAAAAAACTACATATTTACACTTTTAGTTTGTGGATAAGTGGATAACCAAAAACAACTACTAAAAAATCTACTATATATACACAATTTAACCAAGATGCTACTTTATTTGATCATATTGTGGTGTCTTCTTTTCATTTGCAAAGTAGTGATATGGTTATAGAAAGAAGTTTAGTTTATATTACTAGTATACAATACAATACAACTGGGTATGCCAAGAAGGCAGTGATGAAGTAATGAAGTAAAATTTGTAAAGTACTGTAGTTAAAATTCACCGAAAATCACAAAAATTCACCAAAAATCACAATATTTTTAGCTTTATTAGAACTCAAAATCTAGGCTTTTACTCTAAGTACATTTTTAAACGGGTACTTTAATACTTTTACTCAAAGGTGCACTGTGTAACTTTTCTGGTGGAACGTCTGTTGGTATCTTCATGGAGACCAAACCAGACCAAGTCACAGGTCAGAGCTGTGGAGAGACGACCCCGCGCACAGTCAGAATGCCTGATTTTCTAGGTATTTTCGAGCTCTTAAACCATCTTATAATTGAATACTGTAAATGTAAGGTAGAGCTGTTTAATAATGTCATACTGTGGAACATTTCAAACAGAGCAATGACCATGGAGCATTTGATGGACCCTCAATCAGTAAAGTTACACAATGCACCTAAGTATAACAAAATTGAGTACGGTACTTCTTCCACCACAAGAAGGTCTAAAAATGCAATTCCAGTGTATTTTTCTTGCATCAAGATGAGAATTTTCTTCACAGAATCAGAAACTAAAGCAACACACAACAGAAAAATGCAAAATTGTAACCATCCCGCAATACCAGTTGTTATTAAGGTACACTGTGTAACTTTTCTGATGAAAGGTCATCTGCTAGTCTCCATGGAGATGCTATTGCTGAAATGTCCCATAGCATGACATTAAACATCTATCTCCATGGAGTCAAGCAGGTGATGCTGCTAGGCCAAGTTACAGGTCAGATCTGCGGATTAGTGAACTGGATATTTTTTTTCTAAGGAGAGAAGAAAAAAGAAAATGGCTTTAACATTATGCTTTAAAATTGTAGTCAAAAGTAAAAGATGATGAAAGAAAACGATGATGGTGAAAATAATATTATTTAAGTATTGGCCACCCCTATGAACTAACATCAAGGACCATGTTGTCCACCCTCCTGTGGGCTCACCACCTGCAGAGGGGTTCATAGGGGGGGTCAGGTGCTATGAGTATTGGGCAGCAAGCTGCCCCCGCGACCCAGCCGGATTAAGCGGGAGAAGATGGATGGATGGATGGATGGCCTAAAATGTTTATTGAAATGGGGAAAAAATAGAGTGAGAGAGAAAGAAAAAAGGGAAATTAAATCAGAAATTGGCCAAAATATAAATAGAAGTGAGCCTCGCAGTGTGGTTATGCTGTTCTACCATGTTTTGTTTTATTTAATTAAATTTATATGTGTGTTTGGGGTTTTTTATATTTGTTGTAGCCATTGTTCTAAGTTTTTGTGTTTTATTTTAATTTTAATTACTGTATTTTGTTATATATTCTAAAAAAAAGAATGCATGTTTTTCCAGATAATAAGATCCTCTGTTATTAAATAAAGGTGCTCTACAAGTTAAATTTAAGACTGTAGAACATTTCAGTCAAAGCAATAACTTCTCCAAGGATGTAAGCAGGTGAAGGACCCTCCCCGCCAAAAAGTTACACAGTGCACCTTTACATTGGAGCGTGGTGTTGATTTATTTAATTTCACGGCCACAGTCTTGTCTGTATCTCCTCACACGGACCTCCTCTGGGCCAACCCAAACACACGCCCTGAAACTGGACACCGCTGGGAGCCACCACTTACATATTATGCTAGTATTTAATATCCTACAGAGGCCCCAAATATTTCCTTACCCCGAAACATATGGCGCACAAGAGGCGTGGCTACACTTAAGAAGACATAGGACAAACTGAAAAAAATATGAAAATACATACACATTTCTTAAATTGACTTCAGAAATAAGAATCATGGTTTGACTAGTTTTGATTTTAATTTCATAAAAAAATATGATCTTTTTGAAAAATTTTGAGTGTCCTGATAATGATTTGAGATGTAACAATGTCTTTTAAGTATTAGTTGAGGTATCAGAAGTAGAAGTAACAGCAAGTTGGACAAAAAATGGACAAAAATGACCCCTTCCCTCCATCCCAAAAGTACAAAAATATCATGTATACACTTATTTGGAAGTTTACAACATATACCGTATTTTTCGGACTGTAAAACACAGTAAAAATCCTTTAATTTTCCCAAAATCGACAGTGCGGCTGATGTATTCATTCTGGTTGTGCTCACTGACCTCGAACCGATTTTATGTGGTACCCGGCGCTCAAAAATCTGTCAAAATGTTTTAGTATGACTTTGGTAAGCTACGAAGCCGCACCGCTTGATGGATTGTCGGAGAATTATGGCAACCGTAGTCCGGAGCCTTGCGGAGAAATACGTACTGTACTTCAACAACATATTATGGTGTGTGTACGAGGACCACAAAACGGCTCCTAAGAGACATGCTGACTCACACGCCGAAGTGAAGCAAACTAATTCTGTGTTTACCATCATTCCGGGCAGATTAACCAAAGAACCGCTAGATATCAACGGGTTGTTCATAGTTAAATTGCTGAGCTGCGTGGGAGCGTTGGACGACAGAAGACAAACTCACATTCACCAAGACAGGGAGGCAACACCGGGCGAGTTACGCCGCGATCTGCCAATGGATCGTGGAGGCCCGGGCTAAGGTATCAGTCTCACTTAATGCGCCTTATAATCCGGTGCGTCTTATGTATGAAAATAGACCCGTTCATTCATATTGTGCCTTATAATCCGGTGCACATTATAGACCAAAAAATACTGTTTTTTAATCTATTTTCCTAAACTTTTTGCAGCATTTTTCATTACATATTTTCATTACATTAATTAATTAATCATTGCATTTATATAGCGCCTTTCGTGACACCCAAAGTGCTTTATTATTCACTGTTCATTCACTCAAATGCTATACGTATTATTCAAATTTTGCATATCTTCAAAACAGCATTCACTATATTATCAATCTTAAGACTTGAGTGTACTCATCAAAAAAAAAAAAAAAAAAACATATATAAAAAATCACACACATTTTGCTAGAATTAAGGAAAAACACAACAAAAGTAGCGCAATAGTCAAAACATCCCCAAACTATACTGATTCTTTACAATAGTTTACAGAGCCTGAGTCCAGAGCTACCGTAGTCCCACAAACTTGCTGCTAAACCCTGAGCTGAGTTAGAGTGTTTTCATTAGTGCGGGGGACAGATAACCCGGCGGCCATGTTTGTTTTGGCTCAGAACTACAACCCCCAAAACCCAAGCCACTGTTTTTAGAGATTCTTTCATTGAGCGTTTTCAGCTTTTTCGCCTGGCTCCAGATGTTTGGCAGGATGTGAAGGCTGTGTGAGTTTGACCAAGAAGAAATACTGAAAATGAGCAGAAATCAGAGCGTGCTGCCAAAGCATTGTCCCTGCATTGTAATAATAATAGAAAGTTTGGTCGATTGGGTCCAAATCTACTCTATTCAAGCTCATGTCTTGAATTGACTTTTAAAATGTAATTACGTTTAATATGCCAGTCTGTTAATCGTTTGTCCAAATGGGTAATCTAAATAAAACTTTGTATATATATAAAAAATGCAAAAATGTGTCCCTACTGTTAATGGAGGTTGTTCAGAGTAAATTTGTGTAAAAATATGTTGAAATCTTAAGAAAAAGAGTCTAAATTAATATATAAAAATGCAAAAATGTGTCCCTACCGTTAATGGAGGTCGTTCAGAGTAAATTTGTGTAAAAATATGTTGAAATCTTAAGAAAAAGAGTCTAAATTAATATATAAAAAATGCAAAAATGTGTCCCTACTGTTAATGGAGGTCGTTCAGAGTAAATTTGTGTAAAAATATGTTGAAAAAGAGTCAAAATTGAGATGTAATTCACTTGCTTGTCTCCATGGAGATACCATAAAATACCAAATAAGAGCTGGCTTTCAGTTAACCGCTGGGTCCCCTTTAAACGCCGTGTGCCGGTGTATATTTTGATAAATATGTGGGGCCAATAAATGCCGAGTCTAATGTGTAGTAGTAGTAGTTTGACTTCAGTTCAGTCCTGCCTTTACCAGACTGGTTGTGTGAGTGGGAATAAACACACACCCAGCCAACCACTCATTCATATATAAGTGACGATAGACTTGCCTATATACAGAAACACAAGGAGTTTCTTAGCCTTCTATCTATTTAGTGGTTTTGGACAGGCCATATTCTTGGAACAGGTGACGTTGCTGTAAAATCCTAAGTTTTTAGGATTTCTGGTAATATTACTTCAGTTTGGCAATTCAGAGGAAGCCAGAAATGACATTATAGCCGCTGTGGCGTAAGAGGAAAGTTGCGGCGAAGGGGCGAGGAAAGGTTGGAAATCGTGCCGACAAGGTAGGCAAAGTAGGCCAGGCCGTCGTATACCAGCTGTAAGTGCTGTAAAAACTGTAAATTCTAGTCATACTGGTTAAAAGAATTTGAGTACCATATTTTCCCAGTTTTGCTGAGTAAAATTTTTGTGAGGAAGAAATTAATCTCCTGCCCCAAATTGCCGTCTGGTCTCAAATAAACGCCTCGTCTGTTAAGTGATTGTTTTGCCTTGGCCATTTCACAGCCTGGGAATTTACTTGGATATCACAATGGGGAGAGGTTCATGGTCAGATCTATGGAGTAGCAAGCCTGCATATGGTAAGAGTTCATGTTCTTTTAAGGGATTTCTGAGCTGTAAAACGCTTGTACTTGAACAAATGAAAGGGAAATATGTTTAATGCCATACTGCAGAACATTCAAGGCAAAACATAACTTCTCCATGGAGACAAGCAAGCAGCGGACCTTCCACCTTAGAAGTTGCACCATGCACCATTTTGGTTATTTATTATTTTTACCTATATTACTTCCAAAATGGTATCAAGATAGCAAATAAAAATGGTTTGAATTGTTGTTGAGTTGTGTTGCAGTGGTAAAAATGCAAAGGAAACTACATAGACCATGATCCTTTGTGCTATTTCAACACAGTGAACACATTAAGTAGTAGTGTTAAGTAGTTAGAATTTTGCCAATCCATTTTTACTGCTACTTGAATCATTAGTGTGTATTATTACTACTTCTGTTTGAGTGATTTTCAGTAATTGTGCGTTCTATTTCGGGCTCCAAGTTTGACCTTGTTTGTGCGCTCTCCTCAGACAGTGGTAAAAAGTGCAGAAAAACTACACCAACCATGATCATGTGCATTATTTCAACACAGTCAACAAAAACTTACGACAACCAGAATTCTGCAATACATTTTTACTGCTACTTGAATAATTATTGTGTATTTTTACTACTTCTATTTGAGCGGTTTACAATAATTGTGTATGCTATTTCTGGCTCCAATCTGCACTGGGTCACACATAAGCATGAATGGTTGCTACAGTGTTGATATAAGCACATTTTTGTCAGACTCCTCTCATACTCTGGTCCCTTTCTGCATGTTTGACCTGGTTTGTGAGCGCTCCTCTCAGACAAAGGGCCCTTGTTCGTCCTGCTGCTGCTCGGAGTGTAGCACGTGTTGTTGCCTGCAGATATTGGGAGTGTGAGTGGGTCTAAGCTCAGCCCTGATCTGAGATGGACTGTGAAATCTCGATCCGATCTGAAGTTAAAGGTCCCGTGTGACGTAAAGCCTTACTCTTGTGAGCTTTAAGTCGTGTGAGAACGTTATTACCTCATCGAAACCATACTCGGAGTTGTGTCAGCCTAAATACCCAGGATTTGTGTGTTAAAAATGTGTGAATGAAACAAAACACAAGTCAAGGTCTGTTGATGATGATGAAACATTATTAGATCGGAAAATACAAAATATAGGCATTTTATTTAGAGAAATGTTGACTAGTTTATTCACATTTTGTTCAAATCTCTACATTTGGTCACCCAAAACGCATTTATTTTGATGTATAAAACACCATTTTCTTACGCTACCAAAGGGTACTAGTATTTGGTAGAAAAATCATAGCAATTTCCTTATTTTTACAGTCTAAAAACAGAACTAATTAATTTTAAACATTTTGCTTTGGTCTAAAATTCTTCCTCACTTCCCTTAAGTATTCTGAGCATCCTAATTACCCACCGCAATGAGTTTATAATGCACTTCTCACAACTTTCAGAGACCAGAACCAAGTTTCGTTTTGGCATGTTAGCGTCACGCTAGCAACAACTAGCAGGCTAACAGTGCACTTCCTGATGATCGAGTGGTAAAACGCTTTATAATTAGACGCAGAAAAAACGCAGCAGACTTATTCTGACGTCAAAAGCCACGTGTATAATATCTGTAATGGGGCGACATATGGAAGATAATTTGTTCCATCAGATTTACAATTTTAAATACCGCTGAATTTCTCACTTTGTCTGAAAGTCTGAAAAAAAAGTTTGATACCTTTTCAATATGTGCACGCAAACTCAACAGGAAAATTTCGATCAATCGATCATGTGAGTGAGGAGGACAGAGGCTGTTTCCTATTGGCTGTTCTCATCTGTGGGCGGGGCTTTGGGGGGGCTATTTCTGACCAATCAGATCGCTTCACTGCACCATTTCCTGCTTGTTGCTAAGTTAAATTGCATCACTTGGATCGATTCCTTAGGCCTTAGCATCTTGGATCTTTGCTGTGAAATTTTACTGTTGAATTTCAGTGCCTGAAAATATATGTTCTGAATATTTAAAATTTTATTAAAAATTTGAAACATATTGTGGTTTTTTTTTTCACTGTGAATTTTACACTGAATTTTGACTCCTGATTTTGAGGGCTTGAAAATATTTGTGCCTAATATTTAAAAGGCAATTTTTTAATACTGAATTTTAAACACTTTGAAAATGTGCACTTAAAATTTCAGCAACTAAAATTCAAAATAAAAATAATTCAAACATCTTTTTTTCAGCATTAAACAATCCAAAGGGCGAAATTTAACGGCATTTAAAATTCTAAATCTGATGAAACAAATGATCTTCATACAGCATGCGAAAATCATCGGGTACAGTCCCATTTAAGTAGGTCATGATTTTGCGTGTTTGTTTTTTGTTCGCCTGTTAGCTTTGATTTAACTCCAAAGAGATCTGGTTCTTGCGTGTCTATCCTTACTTAAACCTTACCCTGCGTGACCCTTTGTGCTGCTTCAGTGCGGCCACCAAAAGGAAATACTGCAAAACGTAATCAGATGTTGTGCTCCAACACGACTATTGTTGCCAACTTTTAATTTTTACTTGTCAACTTTACTTTCATTCAGTGATATTTTACCGTAACATTTTGATTCTCTGCCTACAAGGTAAATCTATAACTAAGCTCCAAAAACCCATGACTCAAAACTAATCAGAAGTACTCAAGAGAAATACTTTGAACTTCATGCTTTTTAATACGTGCATAGATACTCGTTTTTGCGGTCAGTATGCACAGAAACGTCGGGTTTGTATGTTTTTTCATTCATTTTCCTGCAGTTTCAGCCTAACCGTAACTATAGCAACTACTTGGTAATCCGTATCTGAACCCCAGATTTCTGTTCAGCACTGTAGCCAGGCTGACAAACTCGCATACTGCCCCTGAGTCTCTTCTCCCTTCGAAGTTCAGTTGTGATGACTTTCTTGAATTCTTCGATTACAAAATTATAACCATTAGAGACAAGATCAACGAAGCCACTCCAAAAATCAGCCCCGAGCAAATTCAGCAAATCCAGTTTGTAACACCAATATCCCACATAAATCCTCTAATAGAATTAGACAAATTTACTCCTGTCGATGAGGCGGAGATTACCTCAGTCATCATGTCGTCCAAACCATCAACTTGTTTGCTCGACCCTATTCCAGTCAAACTCCTCAAAGAAGCTCTCCACTTAATAATAGGTTCCATCCATAACATAATAAATATGTCATTAGAAAATGGCTTTGTTCCTCAGTCCTTTAAATATGCTGTAATTAAACCGCTTTTGAAAACCTAGCTTAAATCCTGATGAACTAGCCAACTACAGACCTATCTCGAATCTTCCATTTCTCTCAAAGATTCTGGAACGAGTTGTGGTGAAACAGCTTTGTCACCATCTGCAGGGCAATAATTTATATGAAAAATTTCAGTCTGGTTTCAGAGCTCACCACAGCACAGAAACTGCTCTGCTTAAAGTGACAAATGATTTGCTACTAGCTGCTGATAACGGGCTGGTTTCAGTCCTGGTCCTACTGGACCTCAGTGCAGCGCTTGACACCATTGATCACAACATTCTACTGCAGAGGTTAGAATGTGACATAGGTGTCAGAGGGACCGCCTCAAATGGTTTAAATCCTATCTATCAGATAGGTACCAGTTTGTTAGTGTAAACCAGTGCACCTCTCCCTGCTCTAAAGTAGCTTCTGTGGTGTTCCACAAGGATCTGTGCTTGGTCCAATCCTGTTTACTCTGCATATGTTGCCATTAGGTAACATTATCAGAAAACATGGCATTAATTTCCACTGCTATGCTGATGACACTCAGCTGTACTTATCAATGAAACCTAATCAGACCGATCAAATCGATAAGCTCAGTGCCTGTGTGAAGGACATCAAAACCTGATGACCCTGAATTACCTCCTTTTAAACCCTGAAAAACAGAGGTCATTGTTGTCGGTCCTAAAGGTCAGAGAGATTCTCTGTCAGACCAGATAATCTCACTTGACAATGTGAGTATAGCCTCTAGCTCTACTGTAAAAACCTTGGAGTCAGATTTGACCAAAATCTCTCATTCACAGCTCATATAAACCAAGCCTGTAAAACTGCATATTTTCACTCAAGTAAACATAACTAAAATCAGAAAAATTTTGCCTAAAAATGATGCTGAAAACTTATCCATGCATTTGTTACATCCAGACTAGATTACTGTAATTCTCTGCTCACCGCCTGCACTAAAGGTACTTTAAGAAGCTTCCAGTTGGTCCAAATGCATGCCAGAGTCCTAACAGGAACTAAAAGGCGTGATCACATCAGTCCTGTGTTAAAATCACTTCACTGGCTTCCTGTCGAGTTTAGAATTAGATTCAAAGTTCCTCTCCTGGACATACAAAGCCTTAAACAATATGGCCCCATCATATCTTCAGGATGCCATTGTCCCCTATCAGCCAAATAGAGCACTTCGCTTCAGAATGCAGGATTATTAGTGGTTCCTAGAGTGTCTAAAAGTACAGTGGGGGGGAGAGCCTTCAGTTACCAAGCTCCTGTGTTATGGAATCAACTCCCTGTTGATGTTAAACAGGCACCCACAGTCTCTTTATTTAAGACCAGGCTTAAAACCTTCCTCTTCGGAATAGCTTATGACCAGGTTACTTAGTTGATGTCACTAAGATAAGCTGCCGCAGGAGATAACAAGCTGGGGGAAGTGTGGCAACCTGAGCACTGTCCCCTCTGTTTCTCTCCTTTTTCTCATCAGCATCACTCACTATGTTCTCATCTGTAGTTTGTTCATTGCTATTCACATGTTGTCCCTGTCCCACTCCCCTGTGGAGTGGAACTCTTTTCAGACGCCTGATGGCAGCTGGACCTCGCTCCTTCCTTCTTCGCCTGGCTCCTCCTCCTCGCCTGGCTCCTCCTCCTCGCCCGGCTCCTCCTCCTCGCCCTCTTCTCCTCCTCCTCGCCCGGCTCCTTCCCCACCTGGGTAGCTGTGGTCATACTGAACTGGCCCACGGGCCTGGACATCTATAGCCTGTCCGTCCATGGGAGTGGATCCCTCCTTCACTGTAGTTCTCCCTGAGGTTTCTTCTTTTTCCCAGGACCCTGGGTTTTTTGGAGTTTTTCCTTGCTGAGAAGGAGGGTCTAAGGACAGGGGATGACTGGACAATGTTTCATTTGCTGCTTTACATGAATGTTGTTTATTCCTGTTTTGATATGTCTGTGTGTATGTTTTACTCATCCATATCTTGGAACGCCCTTAGAGGCTGCTGTTGTTGCGATTTTGGGCGCTACAAAATAAATTGAAAATTGAATTGAACGTTAAAGGACTTGTATTATGCTATTTTCCGATCTATTGTATGTTATAACGTTGTTTCCTCATCACAAACAGACCTGGAGCTGTTTCATTCACACATGTTTAACACACAAACCCTGCAGATTTAACCAAAAAAATACCTTTTGGGGGTAGCAAAATATATTAAATCAACTGGGGTCATTTTTACATTGAAATAATATCTGTGAGAACTGAAACTTATTTAATAGCAATGGACAAAGTGTACTTATTTTACTCAGGTAGTGGAAGTTTTGTGTTTAATGAGTAAGTTCTATTGTATAATCACCAAAATGTTTGAAAGGTTTTACAGTCGCTCCTCACAAACCCAGAAATACTAAGTAATACCAGAGTCTTTCTAGATAAGTCTCTGCACTCGGCGGCTACGTGTTTGGGGCTGGGGCAGCAGGAGCTCAGTTGAAGAGTTAAGAGCGTTTGTCCACTGATCCGCAGGTTGGTGGTTCGAACCCTGCTTTCAACATAAAAAAAAAAAAAAAAACATCATTGAGAGAGTGGTCAGACTCACTAACTCACAGGTTGGTGGTGTGATTCCAGCTCCCACAGACGAATGCAGTTGTTGTGTCCTTGGGCAAGACATTTAACCCACCTCACCCCCAGTGTGTCAGTGAGTGAGTGGTTGTTGTAAAGTGCCTTGAAGGTGGAACAATGCTGTATAGAAATGTACAAAAATTGACAATTTTTATACATCAGTAAATAAGAGACATATAATATTTACTTAATTATTTCATCACAACATTTTATGATGCTATTTTACTTCATTTATTTACATAAACCCTGAGTAACAATTACTCAGTAAATTCATGACTGTTAATCATGGTGGTAAGTGGATTTAACTTAATACTCAAATCAAACTTTATTTGTAGAGCACTTTTCATACAAAAAAAAGCACCTGATATTACAGCAGTAAATTTTACTTTAAAAGTGCTAAGTGCAAATTGTTATGGGGATTTTTTCTAGTAAATCTTACAAGTTATTTTTTTTCAGTATAGGCTGAGTTCTTCTCTCAGACTGAAAACGCTCCGTTCCACCTTGTGATGTCATGTGGTAATACAGGTAATACAGAAGTGTATTTGTGGTTTTAAACTCCACACACCTTCACCTCAAAACAGATGGATGATTTCAGTTTTGGAATTTCCAATCTCTATTAAACAAAAGGTAAAAAGTAGCTGTTAACTTGAAAACTACCACTACATGACATCATAAAGTGGAACGGAGCATTTTGGACTAGTAAAGTAAACACTAATAATAGTGTTACTAATAATAAAAGATTACTTAAGCATGTGTGAATCAAGTAAAACACAATTCCAGGAGGTAACAACATCCTAACACAGCGTAAATCTCACAAGAGTCAATTTGCGTAATGTAAGACCTTTAAACCATGTGATTGATCTAATAATAAAGGATTTACGTCACTGGGACATGATTTAAGTCCCCACAATGTGAAAAATGCCTGTCATCACATACACACAAATGCACTCCCGTCACACCAAAACCATGAAATTATTAACATTTAGTATTTCCCACAAGCGCAAGCTTCCAAACCAAAATACCAAAAAACTGCCTCTAATCCTGCTTGGGCTTCTTTATGGGGCCAGATCTGTGCCAAGTCAGACTGGTGTTAAAACACAACTGTGCCAAAGGGTACAGAAACCACAGAAGAGAGAGGGAACGCGGGACAAAACTCAAACAACAAAATCTTCAAGCAGGTTACGCAATTTGTGAATACTGATAATTAGACTTAAGTTTTTAATTTTTTTTTGTTGAAAATCAAACCCCTAAATGGGACCATGAACATTCATATTGTTCACAGGCTCCTAAAAACTTGCTATATATGTATGGATTGTGTCACCATGGTAACTTGAAACATTCTGGCACCGAGATACATGTATTACACCCCCAGCGTGATGTCAAATAACAATAGGAAGGAATTAGGATAGCAATTCAATTCATGTTTCATATTTTGCGAGGCAGTTTTACACACAAAGTTTGAGAAAGGCTAAACTAATACACAAATCCCAATGCGTTTCATAACATGTTTGTAGAAGATATGATTATGTGGAGCATTCCTCATCATCCACATGAAGTAAAACACTGGCATCTTAGGTCAAGAAAACCACAATGCTTCCTTCAACTGTTTCAAAATGCCCTTTCAGCATGTCTTTCACCTCAAGTTCAAATCAGGTCCCAAGTGGATCTGTGACCATAATTACTACATGACTTAAACACACCACATGATTCTATTTTCTAATCTATGTTCTAATGTTTCCTCATCACAAACATACCTGGAGTTGTGTTTTGTTTCATTCACACATGTTTAACACACAAACCCTGTATATTTAGACTACACTCTTTTCTCAAGGTTCTCAAGTGCTCCACTGTGCTTTTAAACTCTATCCACCTTCAACAGAATCATTTGGATGATTTCAGCACTAGAATTACCAAGGTAAAAGGATGTGAAATTGAAAACTACCACTTCATGACTACCATATCGTCACGGTATAAACCTCACGGTACAATATTTATTACAATGTCGAGAAAGCTCATGATATGGTGGGGAGGCTCACGATATTACGATATTCTACATAATAACAAGACTGACATGATAAAATGCTTTGACCAGTCATTTGGTACAACCTTTATGTAGTTAATATGATTAGCTTAGGTTCAGGAGCAGGACCACGCCTCAACCGCCCTCTCCTCCTCACCAGCGAATCACAGCTCACTTCTACCACACCTCAATTTCCCAGAAGCCTATCCCCGCTTTGTTTCGGCTAACTCGACCCCACCCTCCCAACCCCTATCTTGTTCGTCTTCCAGACATAAGACGCCTGCGAGGGGGGGTCCTGTTCTGGGTGGGCAAAGTGAAGATTGAGACGGAATCCCCACCCAAGAGTCTCAACCCAGCCATCTCCGCCCTGCCTCATCACCCAATAATAAACTCTTTTTCACGCAATGCTGTTGTTGGCATGGTCCTTGCTCGTGAAATTGTCTTTAGGAATGTAACAATATCCAAAACTCTCTGTACAGTATTATCACAATATACATCTCACGGTACGGTATTTATTGCAATATTTTTTGGAGGTTCACAAAACTGTGAATATGCTACTTTTTCCTCTAAAAATGCCTTCACAAGACTTAATCCAAAGAAGATTTAAAGGTGCTTAGAACAGTTATTTCTTCATGTAGTCTGCATTGAAACTGAGGAAAGGATCATGGTCTATGTAGTTCCCTCTGTTTTTTAGCTATTTCTGCATCAGAACTATTCATTTAAGCTTGACTTGTGATTCGATATATTGTGATGGTCCACGATATTATTGTGAGACCTTTGACAATCACAAAAGTTCGGCTATTGTTACATCCCATTTCATGACACAAAAAGGTGGAACAGAGGTTTCACATCTACCATCAACAGGTGAAAAAATTAACAAACAGAAGGTAGCTTTAAGTTCAGGATTTACATTTTTTAAATCCAGGTTCTGGTAATACACACTTTAGGAATAAGAAATAACATCTGGGTGAGGCTTAAAATATGAACTGGTACATTCGGTCTTAGTTCATTTGTCCAAGTCTCAGGTCACGACTTGCAGCTCCACACCTCTGTAAACCACGACAGGAAGACAGACTTAAAAAATCAGTGTAGAGCTTTGATCACTCTGTATAAGAATATGCGTTGGTCTATCATTTTCCTTTTTTGGTCAAAGCTGCACAAACATCTTTAAGTAAATAACTGGCAGTACTTTAAACCGTTACAAGCGAATCCCGACTGGGGTGTGACTGTGAACACAATGAAAGGCTGTGGTTAAATAAAGAGCTAAATGAGTGGGATTAGTATGATTGCCCTGGGAAACCGCAGCCTGGGTTAGCATGAGTTAGCTTGTGTTAGCATGTGTTAATCCGAGTTTTTTGGCCCTACACACCCAATCGCCCACCCCCAAGTTTAGCACTACAAAGACACTCCTAACCCCTATCACCTAGCTCCTAAATCCTAGAATGTAGCTCTTGAATCCTAACTCCAATCTCCTAGGTCCTAACTCCTTAGTCCTAACTCCTAAACCACAACCTGACACCTCCCTCAGACTGGAGTACGTCAGACTGGAGTCTCTGTTACAGCTGATGGCTGCTGTCTGAAACATCTGTCTCTCACACTACTCTGTAATAAAAAGTGCTACAGTAGTGATTCTATTTATGAATTCATTCTGAGGAATTTCACAAGACCTGGCAGAACACTGTATCATTAGGAAATATGACCTCTGCATTTGACTAGGGTGACCAGACATCCCTCTTTCCAGGGACAATCCCAGTCCCAGAGCCCTGTGCCCCTCTGTCCCAGTGGATTTGTCCAAAACCAGTGATTTGTTCCAGTTTTACACAAGCAAGGTCCCTGTTTTTTTGACCAATTTGACACCTGCAAATGTTAAAGAGATTGGTTTAGGTAAAATACAGAAATGCTGCTTAAAAATGACCAAAACACAAAGAAAATGTGACTATACTGACGCACATTCAATCAATAAGTTATGGCTGAGTGCAGAACAATTTTCCTTAATTAAACACTTGTTTCACAGTTTTATTATTACCAACTGCCCCAAACCAGGCATGTCCCAGTTTTTATTGGAAAATCTGGTCACCCTACATTTGACCCATCCTTCAGTAGCACTAGGCCAACCTGTCAGGAGGAGTAGGCCTATTGGTGGTGTTAGGTGTTGTAGAAGTTTTCAGCTTATGGTGGAATGGGTGGAAGTAAAAGGCTAGAGACCAACTGGATGTCTTAAGCAGGAGAAGTTTATTTACCATCAATAATACTGGCCCGGGGGAATTGAAAAGTCAACATAGTTTGATTCTAAAAGGGAACATAGTATGATCTTTGAGTGTTCAAGCCCCTTAACTATGCTTCCAAAGGAGGAGATTGAAAAAGCAAATGTAGGGAGGCTATGAAGGCTTGTAGACTCCAGTTAGACAGCAATATGCCACAATTTAGATAGTGGTGCGCCAATGGTATGCCAAGAGAAGCTCATGGTGTAAATATAGCTTTTGTGAGTCAATGTTAAACTGAGAGATGTACTGTACATGGAGGATAAATTAATTAAATTCTCTTAGATTCTGGGACCCATCTCCAGATCTTGACCTAGTCTTGGTCAGGACTACCCAGGGGCGGATTTGGACCAAAAAACAGCTCTGGACTTTTCCCCTACCCAATCGGCCCATGGTGAAAAAAGACCATTTTGGACTTTTCATTGGACAGTTGTTCTAGACTTTTCCAGAACTCAGATTGCCAGTCCGCCCCTGGGACTATTCTAGCTGGAGGATTTGACCTATGAGAGACATGAGGAGAAAGCAGCGACTTGTGGAGTGAGCCCTGAACTTTCTTGCTGTGAAGAATGTGTGTTGGCCGCTTCGTGTAGGTTACTGCATGAAGAAGACATTATCTGCTGCATGAAAATCACTTCTACCACTGACTGTAATTTATTTCATCTTAACACATGCCTGACTGTACAACACAAACCCCACACTCTCAGACATTCACACATGTGCTCCTGACTGCCCGGTGCTTTCACTTTACACAGAGACTGGTGCTTTACAATGAGCTCATGATAATACTAAGTTATATTATCTGTATCCATCGATGAGTTCAGTTTTTCACACTCTGCAAAACTTGAAATGCTGATTCCAAAATGCGTAAACTTGCTTAAACTGGATAAAACTACTAAACACTGAGACAAAAGCATAAAAGCAGCGCATTCATGTGAAACCTTTTATTTTAATGGACCAAATCTTGCAGATGTTTTGAAAGGATCAGAAGCAGTGTTGTTTTAGGATGAGCCTGTGGGGGTAAAATGTGGGTAAAGAGTCTATAATCATAAAGACACTTGCAGCCTGTGTTTATTGTACATATAATAAAGCTGCAGATATCAGAGAGTGAACGAAGAGCAGAGACTGAACGAAGAGCAGAGACTGACGCGAATCATGTCGGCACACGTCCCATTCAAACAAACTGCTAACTCGGCTAAATCTGCTAACTCTGTGGTTCTGTTCTCGGCATTGGCGTTAGAAACTGCATGGCGCGTTATTCAGCGTGAGTCATGCAAAAGATTACAAAAAAGATTAAAGTCAGCAGATTATTTCAAAATGACGAATCAAACACTAGACAAAATGCAGTCAGATGGATTTTCCTGTGGTATTTTCGCTTAATATAAAACGGTTCGTGCAATAATTCGTTTTTCTATTTTGCCTTTACAATTTTCCCAACTGAAGATCGTGTTTAATGTTCTTTTCTTTTAAAATAGCCCAAAATGTATTGTTTCTTTGTTCAAATATTAGCACTGTTTTGATAAATGACATGTGGTAACTAGAGTCTAGATGAACCCATTGGCTGCAGGTTCGAGTCAAGTCCTTTCAAGCCTCGCAGTAAATGATGGTGAAGTAAATACACCATTTAAACATGTCTCCCTGTTGGTTGTTATAAGTGTGATGGTAATGCTACAGTTTGACCTACATAAGAAAACTGGTGACCATCTGGTTGGAGGGAACATTTTCAGAACACACGTATCCATTTCCGAGTTGAAGATCGTATATCATAAAACATTATACTATGTTATGTCAGTCCTTTTCAAATAGTGGTGCGAGGGGGTGCGTGTGACCTCGAGGAATGTGATTTTTTTGCTGTACTAGAATAAAATGTAATTGCACTTCCACTACAGTAGCATAGTGTTGTTTTTTTTGCACTGAACGTAGACACACACAGCACAGAGCAGGAGATATGAAGTCCAGTGAACAAACCTTCAAGAGACACTATGGAAAAATATTTAAGAGGGATGAAAAGAAAGGCAGATATAATGCAACAAACGACTCCCAAGAAACAGTCTCCCGAAAGCTAAGACGAGGAAATATGACAAAGCGTATGTAGCGTTTGACGTCACTGTGATTAAGGTGGGAAACGAGGAAAGGCTGCTGGTCTAAAAATGGCATCAGACAAATAAATTAAGGCGTCACTTAAAGACATTACACCCCAATCACTCTGATAAGCCACTTGAGTTTTTTTTAGCAAAATATCGCCAACAATCATCATGATACTATTTCTAATATCGCCAACAATCATCATGATACTATTTATAGTTGCGGCGGAGAGTGGAGAGGTGCAAAATGTTTTCTTCTTCCTGGGGGGGTGTGACAGAAAATTATTGAGAAGCACTATGTTATGTTAAGCTTGCACAGCAACATGGATTCTTGCAGTATCTGTGTGTTCACAAACTCACGAAATTCCATCTTTGTGGTCACCCGCTGTACAGTTAATTGAGAAGATGACCAATCACGTCGCAGATTTGAGGCTTGTGTGGAAGTCAAAGGTGATGCCCCCAAATGAACCAAAACAAATATGGCGACGCCGACAGATGTACTTAAGATTTAGCGTCAATACGGACTTTTTAGTTGTGAAAAAACGTACAGAAGGTAAGAGCTTTGTGCATTTGTGAAGATGGACTAAGTCTATGCTTTTCTCTCAGCTGGAATGTAACTAAAGTTTGACTTTTTTTGGCTTGTTCCACTGTTGACACTCCAATCAGACTGAAATAGTCACCATGGCGTTTTGCTTTTTCCGCTCATTTCCGTGAGAGCCATTCCAGATTGATCATGTTTTGGACTCCTATTCACGCTTACGTCACAAACCAGGAAGACATTTGGAAACACCCGGTGACAACTTCCGCGTGAGGTCTGTTCGTGGTAGTAAGTCTGACAAAATCAATGACAAATTATAAAATGTTCCAGTTTTCTTCATCTTCATGTCATTGTAGTGTTCCGTTATGTTCGCCTAATCAACAATTCCAACCATACCTCAGTTTTCATTATTTCCCCACTGACGCATAACTCTGAGCGCACTGGGTACATGTGATTAGTAGAGACGAGGGCGCCAAATTCTGCAGTTTTCATTTTACCAATGATCACATTTGCTTCAGTGGGTTTTATCCATAGACTGTATAAAAGAAGTGGACTAAGCGAGTGTGAAGTCATCCATAGCGTTCAGCGCCGCTCAAATGAGGCTCCCAATGCTACAGTGCTACAGCTACAGGAGCGAATTTGGAGCCAGGCTCTGTGTTATGAATAGGATTCTTTTGATGGACAAAATAGCAAAAAAAATAATTCAGGATCATGTAGAGCGGGTTCATATGAACATTTTAAGACCAAAATGACGAGGCTCACAGCAGGAGTCACAGAGAGAGGAGCGATAAGATCTCAATGTAAGTCAATGGGAAAAAGGGAGAGAAGGAGCTGGAAGAGCCTCCTGGCGCACTTCCTATTTGGCATGTGGCGGCTATCGGGTTAGCTTAGTCCACTCATATATACGGTCTATGGTTCTATCACATTTGGTCGGTGAGCCCATTGTCGGTAACTACACCATAAGTTGTCATCTCATGTTTTCACACATCTTCCTGGTTTGTGACGTAACATGAATAGCGCCTATTCAGAGTGACACAGGTTAATGTTATGACTGTCTAACCCTATAACCATAATCATACCATTTTAATACCCTATTTCTCAACTTCATTCCTTTTAATGACCAAACATCACGAACTGTCCCTCTCCATCAACTAAAGTGAGGACAGTTCAGCATTAAAACATAAGTAGCAGCCTAATGACATGAATCGTTATCCAAACAGTTATCCAAGTTCAAGTTCAAATCAACACACACTGAACTGAAGCACAAAGAAGCGACTGTTTTTTTGCCCTCACATTATCCAGTAAAACTCCTATCATGTTTTCCCAAAGCTCTCTCATCAAAACATTGGAGTGTTTGAGTTTGGTGGGACTTCCGAGCTCCGCAGAACTGAACTGAGAACACAAACAGAGCCCAAAGAGTGTCAGAGTTTCACAACAGCAGCAGCAGCAGAAGCCTGGCTCTAATTAAAGAGACGTCTCCCTCTGTCATATTCTGAAACAACATGGTCGACCCTCCTCCCCCGCCGATGACAGCATAATAACAAACAGAGGAGCCATCTTTGCTGTGTCAAAGGGCCCATACTACACTATGTTCTGATCTATGTTATAAAGTTGTAGTCCCTGGATCCTAAATCTCTGCTGAATTAAAGGTAAAAGGGAGCTGTTAACTTGAAAACAACCTCTTCTTAAGCGTCTTTGAGCGTCCAAAACAACACTATAGGTATAAAATTGATGGATTATTATTATTTTCATGATATCACAAGGTGGAACTGAGCATTTTGAGCTTTGGAGATGTAGATGTAGACAGACTAATAATAAATTGTTACTCAAACATGTGTGAATGAAACAAAACACATTTCCAGGTATGTTTTTGAGGAGATAAGAACATTCTAACATGATTGAAAGCTCACAAGATCAATTTTGTGTAATATAGGACCTTTTTATAGTAATTAGTAAGTAATACCTCTAAAATATTTACATTTTATTCATTGTAAACCACAACTTTGATCCTAAAGGACTAAGGAATAACAATGGTACTAGTGACTTCCTGTTAAAAAATGCAACATTAATATGGAAGATAATTTGTTTCATCAAATTTTGAATTTTAAATGCCGTTGAATTTCTCACTTTGAATTTTTTAACTCTGAAAAAACATGTTTGAATTATTTTTGTATTGAATTTAGTTACTGAAATTGTAAGTGTACATTTTCAAAGTATTTAAAATTCAGTATAAAAACAAACAAAACAAAAAAAAAACTTTAAAAACCTAAATCACCTTTTAAATATACAGCAGAGTGTACAATTCACAGTGAAAAAAATTGCAGGAAAGATCCAAGAAGCAAAGGCAGAATTTGAGGACTATTTGTGCTGAATATTTAAAAAGTGAAATCCTTATACTGAATTTGAAACATATTGAGAAAGTATACTTAAAATTTCAGCAAGAAAAATTCTGTAAAAAAATAATTTAAAATAACATGTTTTTTGAGATATTAAAAATCATATTTAAAAAATCTAAGTGAGAAATTCAGTGGAATTTAAAATTCTAAATGTAACAAAACAAATTATCTTCTATACGTTAATAAGTCCCAAATTTTCATAGTAGCATTTCACACCATCAAGCACTTTTTCAAGTACTTGTTAGTTGAAATGGCTACATTTTTAAAACTTGCATGTATGACCATAGACTATATATTTAAACGGACGTAGCTGCGACTTTCCAAATAAAACGTGAGCATGGCAGCGCTTTCAGCTCCATCGATCGGCTCTAATTCACTGTACATTAAAAAATAGTCACCCCTCTCTCAGTAACTGCTGTAGTGATTCTCGTCATTATGGTCTTAAAATGTTCGTATTAGCTGTACACGATCCAGGTATTTTTATTTCACTGTTTTGTCCGTAAATAAATTCCTAATCTTAATATGGATCTCCCAATTCGTCCCTATAACCCATTTGATTTAAGACGAACGCTATGGGTAACGTCGCACTTCTTTTCGTTCATGTCTTTATACAATCTATGTGTATGATCCAGAGATATAAACCAGTTAGACAATATTGTATTTTTCAAACATGCATGAAAGAATCCAAATACAAGTTTCAATAAACTAATGATGATGGAGCTCGCTTATAACCTGACTAAAAGCTATGTCCTCTTTAAACCAGGAAGATCAGAACACTCTCTTCCTTCATCTCTTTTGCAGGTATAATCCACTCTCTCATTAGGAGACAGTCAATGCACGTGTCTATTTTGGTCTGATGATTAATTGCGATCTGATTGAAATTGAAATTTGAATAATTAGACTGAAATCATCAGGTAATGCGATGTCCTTGGCAAAGAACTCTCCCTGTGTCTTCTGTGGGTCTTATGTGTATTAAACGGCCTCTATTAGTCTAGTTTCTGATCTATATTAAAATATGTAATGTTTCCTGGACATACCTGGAGTTGTGTTTTGTTTCATTCGCACAAGTTTAATGCACACACCCTGCACAAACCCTCCATTCACCTTCCTTAGAATCATTTGGGTAATTTCAGCCCTTGAAACACAACTCCTGGTAAGTTTTTGGGGAGATAACATTCTAACATGGCCTAAAGCTTTAAACCAGAGCCGCTCCTATTTCTGTCCTTTCTAAAATGTCCCTGAATGACTTTAAAATCAGCACTTTGAACCTCATCTCTATTTCTTGAACTGTTCTATTCACAGTAAGTCACAATAGTTTCTCCATAAATGACTAGACACACAAAGATAACAACAGAGGAAAACCAACAAAGGCAGAATTTCTGATTAGAGGATTCAACCAGAGGGTTAGAGTTGGAATCTGGCCTAAGCCCACACCGTTACTTTGCCCTTGAGCAAAACACTACAGAAGCTGGGGAGGCTCACAACAAATGCAAATGCCCCAACAAACACAAATGCCACAACACAACAAAAAGCCACAACACACCAAAAAAAGTCACAACGGAAGTGATGTGGGACTCTATTTTCTGACCCGGGAGGCCTCACAACAAACACAAACGCCGTAACACAAATGCAAACGCCACAACACAAATGCAAACATCACAACACAAATGCAAACGCCACAACACAAATGCAAACATCACAACACAAATGCAAACATCACAACACAAATGCAAACATCACAACACAAACACAAACGCCACAACACAAATGCAAACATCACAACACAAATGCAAACATCACAACACAAATGCAAACGCCACAACACAAATGCAAACATCACAACACAAACACAAACGCCACAACACAAATGCAAACATCACAACACAAATGCAAACATCACAACACAAA
This sequence comes from Odontamblyopus lacepedii, assembly GCA_034769755.1. Classification (NCBI taxonomy): domain Eukaryota; kingdom Metazoa; phylum Chordata; class Actinopteri; order Gobiiformes; family Gobiidae; genus Odontamblyopus; species Odontamblyopus lacepedii. The sequence continues at coordinate 14,408,713 of CM068346.1, read as the reverse complement.
CACAAACGCCACAACACAAATGCAAACGCCACAACACAAATGCAAACATCACAACACAAACACAAACGCCACAACACAAATGCAAACATCACAACACAAATGCAAACGCCACAACACAAATGCAAACATCACAACACAAATGCAAACATCACAACACAAACACAAACGCCACAACACAAATGCAAACATCACAATACAAATGCAAACATCACAACACACAAAAAAAGCCACAGCGGAAGTGGCCGCGGCACCAAGTGAGGAGGATCAAGCGGGAAATTATTTACGACGGTCAGACAGTGGCATCGATCCTGGCCACAAAACAATAAATTATTTTTACTTACATTTCCAACTTTGTTCACTTCTCCATTCCTTTACTTTTCACATTCTTCTTCAACTTTTCCCATTCACTTCACGCTTGATCCCCCTCGCTTGGTCCCGCGGCCACTTCTGTTGTGGCTTTTTTTAGTGTGTTGTGGCTTTTTGTTGTGTTGCCGCGCTTACATTTGTGTTGCCACGTTTGCATTTGTTGTGAGCCCTCCTGGGTTGGAAAAGTCCTGCAATCACTTCTGTCGTGGCTCTTTGTTTTTGGTTGTTGTGGCGTTTGCATTTGTGTTGTGGCGTTTGTATTTGCTATTAGCCCCCCTGAATCGGAAAATAGAGTCCCGCGGCCAGTTCCGTTGTGACTTTTTTTTGATGTGTTGTGACTTTTTTTGTTGTGTTGTGGCGTTTGCCTTTGTTGTGAGCCCCCCCAGCTTCCATAAAACACTATCTTTACGGAGAAAATTAAAAAGGTTACAGCAATATTGAAGATAAAATAAATTCTGGTAACTATTTAAACCCACAGGTAGAACTGTTGCATCTGATCACAAAAAAATCTCAGCTCCAAGTCCCTTTTTCTAATCCAAAACGTCACCGAATCCACTGCTTCTCTCCTTTCTCTCTTTCTCTCTTTCCTCTGGGACCCAAACCTCTTCCCATGTTTAAAGACTTTTCTTAGAGTAGACACCTCCCTTCACCCCTTTCGTCCTCCTCTCTCTGCGTCTGTCTCTAAACTCAATGTAACTTAGGGGCTAAAGCGCAAAAGTAGAACAAAGGTTAGGCAAGTATACCATCCTGACCTCACTATATGTCATATTTAAAGATACTAGTAGATATTGTTCATTTTATGCATCGTTACGTTTAGTGGAGTCGTTTTGTGAAAACATGACACTTTTCAGGGTACTTTTCTAGCTGTGTACTTTTACTCCCCCTTCCCACTGTGAATAAGTCTACAAAAGTCTACATTTGTGTGCATTTTTGCACTGCTACTTCAAATATATGTAGTTTCCTTCATTTAAAAAAAAAAATCCTTTGAAAATACCAGCCGTTGTGCGTAAAAGTAAATTACGCAAATTACATTAACTTCATATCTTTAAGTTACTCTTTCTTGACAAATATTTTTCCCCAAACACTTATTTTACTCTAACTCATTTCTTAGAGCACTACTGTTATTATTTTAAAGTGACGTTACTCTTACTTGTGTTAATTTTTTTGGATACTCTACCCACCTCTGGTCCTTTCTTATAGATAAAATATTGCATTATAAATATATAAGTGTTACTACAATTGTCTCTCCTGCTTATAATGCTTTGTTTCGAGCTAGATTCATGGTCAGAAGTACCAAAAGGTGGAGGTTTGGCAAGTTTTTGGTGATGGGGCAAACCTGTATTGTTCTGTTATTATCCTAACATTAAACTTGGCTCTTATTTTGAAATGAAAAGAAACTTACAGACAATATAGACTTGCTCTATTCATAGTTAGCCAGGCAAAACAAAACCCATCCAAACACAGTGAGAACATGCAAACTCAACAAAAGCCCCAGTGCTAAAAACAACACAGGCTGGGTCCAGACTTGTCCTGGTTTGGTCCTGGTTTGAACCCAAGCGTATTCGTGGTGTAGACGTGGTTTGGTCCTGATCAAGTCCTGGTCAAGCTCTGGTCTGGTTTAGGTTTAGTTTCAAGTTTTATTGTCAGTTTTGATGTGAAAGCGTAACCGTGAACGTGCCAGTGGTATTAAATTCTTCATCTGCTAGTTCAGCAAGTTGAATATTGAACAAAACTGCACAATTTTAGAAAGTGTGATTTTTTCTGAAAAGTATCGCGATTGTGATTACATTTCCAATTTGTGTTTTTAAAAGAATTCTGATCAAAGTGCTCATTGTAAACAACTTCAGGAGAAAAATCCCATAACTTTCAGTGGTCTAAACAACAGGTGCAAGAAAATTCTTCTATAGAAAAACAGGATATTTAGTTATTTGCGGGAGACACTCTGTTATCTAAATAATTAAGCCTTTCAAGTGTGAAAATTGTGCCAACTCAAACCACGATTTTGACATATGCACATTTCAGATGCTACAAGCTTTTGGCACCATATGTAGCAGCAAATGTGGCAGAAGACATTGCAGTGGAAAAAACACAATGCACAGCTAAAAATGCACTTTTTTCACAGGCTTTTAACAAATGAGATGTACATCTGTAGTTAATTGACTTGAGGATCTTGCGTCTTAGAAAACATAGAAAAACATAGTTTTAAAACATAGTATGTTTTAATAGATGCATTGTGACTCTGATTGTGATTGTCTTGTCTATTCTATGTTTGTGTACTGCCCTTTGGCACTTTGTAAAGCTTTTAAAGTGGTTTATAAATAAAGTTGGTATGGTATGATCTGTTGGAATGTGTGAAATGAACATATTTTCCCCCTTATCCATGGAAACCGCTATTGACCTTTGAGAGGCTACAGACTTTTTAAACCATATGTGGCAGCAAATGTGGCAAAAGACCTTCCAGAGGAATTACTTTAAGGGAACGAACACAATGGATGGCTAAAAACACACCTTTTTTCACTGGGTTTTTAACAAATTAGGTGTACATTTGTAGTTAACTGACTTGAGTATCTTGGGTCTTATAGTTTTCTATGTTTTTAATAGTTGTATTGTGACTGTATGTCTATTCTGTTAGTGTACAACCCTTTGGCCCACTCTAAAGCTGTTAAAGTGCTTTATTAATAAAGTTGGTATGGTATGACCTGTTGGATTGTGTGAAATGAACACATTTCCCCCCTTATCCATGGAAACCGCTATTGACTTTTGAGAGGCTACAGGCTTTTTAAACCATACGTGGCAGCAAATGTGGCAGAAGACCTTCCACAGGAAATACTTTGAGGGAATGAACACAATGGATGACTAAAAATGCACCTTTTTTCGCCGGATTTTAACACATAAGATGTACATTTGTAGTTGTTAATTAATGTTGTCCATTCTATGTTTGTGCACAGCCCGTATGTGGCAGCAAATGTGGCAGAACACCTTCCAGAAGCATTCATTTTTGACCTATTCCTTTCTATTTTACACAAGTAATTATGCTATGCTTCCTCTTTAACTGCTCGGACAGCGCTCTCAAATCTGCAGTACTTGTACTAAATCACAGCACACATAGTTCTCCCTCCACCTCTGCTCACAGCCTATTTTAAACCTCATTAAACTCAAAAGTACATTGTAAGTACATCTCCTCTGTTCCTGCTTTATAATTTCTTTCACTTAAATGACCAGCGCTTATTATAATGACACCCACAAGACTACAGCTAATGTTGGGTCGCAAACCCAAAATACAGCAATGTACATGATACTTCATAAAGTACAAGCAGTACTGTGGCGTATCTTTGTGAATAAAACATGGTTGATCGAGGGACACTGTGTACACATAAAAAATAAATATATTGTCTTTTTGTATGTTTCCTACTTTTGTCACAATAGTAAAATTTCAAACTTTCCTAAAATTACACCTTCCTAAAATGAGCGCACAAGTCATTTTTACAAGTTTTTCAACACACAAATTACTTGAAATTATGAAGATTAAGGCAAAAAAGTAAATTTGGACAAAAAATGACTTATTTTAACAAGGTAACGTTATGATACTTTTAAAAAAAATCCTCCATTTTAGACCGACAAAATGTCATTTTCAACACAAAATAGTGGTAAGTATTTTATTTTATCATGAGATCATCACATTTTCTCCTGTTTATGCATTTTTTAATAGCAATACCAGCTTAAAAGAGTAACTAATTTCAATACTGTTTTTTGATTATTTTTCGATTTATTATTAGATTTTTCAGTGTTTGGTACTTTTGAAAATGTTTAGTGAATAGATAATTGCAATTGTACAGTAAAAATAATCTTTTGTTGCCAGATCAATAAAATAAGATGGAATCCATGAGAATGTCTTAAAGATTCATTACTATTCCTGATTCACCTTTGTGTATTTTTTATTTTTATTTTTTGTGAACTGGGTGGTACAGGACATAATGATGACTGCAGGAGTTATATATTTAGACTAACCCAAATTGTAAGTACAATAACCATGATTCAAACTGGCTCTAAGTGGCAGGGGCGTCGGACTGGGGGGTAAAGGGTGCTGTTTACCCAGGGCCCAGTGAGAGGAGGGGCCCCTCACAAAGTCTGTAATGCACATTTTTCATAAGACAACATGTAGTGTGGACCCATTAAGATGTTTTGTACCCAAGGCCCAGAATTTAGTGCTACAGCTAAAAGGAACATATACCACACTTTGAGAAACACTTTTCCAACGATTTCCAATGTATTTGTAACTTAAGAGCCTTATTTCACTTGAAGTTTATTTTAGATGACTTTGAATGAAAAATATAACGTTGAAACCAGTAAAAATATTTAAAATTGAGTGTCTTTATAGTACATTAAACAAAGGCTGTGTTCATAACAGAAGAATTTAACCAGAATCACGAATAAAGCAGAACCAGAACAGGACCAACACCAAGTCCAAACCTCACTATTTCTAATTCAAGTCACTGCTTTGTTTTGAAGTGAACAGACGAGGGCAGAGGAGGGGGAGGAGGAGGGGGACGAAGAGTGGGACGGGGGTGGAGGAGTGAGAGGAGAGGAGAGGGAGGAGGGGGGCAGGGGTGACATTTGAGCGGGTGTCAGAAAAGTGGGGAGTTTTCCTGGAATCTGGACACAAACACACAGCTCCAGTCAAACGGATATGACAGGAAGTACAGGATAAGACCAGAGGGAGGGAGGGAGGGAAAAGAGGGAGAAAGAGACAGAAGAGAGAAAGAGGGCATTTTTGTGTCCCTGTCTCTACCTGTCTTGGAGTTCTTAGAAAACCCTGGGTGTGTGATGGCAACAGAGACTTCCTATTTACTTAAAAAAATATGATATCTATATATAGAGTTATAAGTTAAAATGATGTGATTTGGAAATATATTAAAGGTCCTATATTACGCAAACTTAACTCTTGTGAGCTTCTTAGCCACGTTATAATGTTGTTACCTCATCAAACATATATTCAGAGTTGTGTTTTGTTTCATTCACACATGTTTGAGCAGCCCTGCATTATTAGTCAGGTATTGTGGAATAATGTCAGAGCATACAGTGCTGAACAAATGTATTAGAGCACCTGTCATGAAAACAAGAAAACATAAGCAACTTCATAGTATATCAAAAACTTGTTTCAAATGAACAGTTTCATTGTTATTCATTAAAAAAATGACCAGTTGGAATCACACAATAGTCCTTGTGGACAAATAATAATGAAAATGTGAATATTTTGTGTGAGCCCCTTTGGCACAGAGAACAGCTGCGTTCTTACTGCTTTGGTTTATGCTGTTTTGCAAAGTCTCTTTTGTTATTGAGTTCCAAATAGTTTCCCAGAGACCTGCTTTGGATCAATTTTTGAAAAACATTCAACTTGAAAATGTATGGATAGCAACAATAGTTCTATTTTAGCGTTAAAGATCTGGTTTTGATTAAAAAAAAAAAAAAGATCTTGCATATACTGGCAGATTAACCATTATAGAAACATTAAAAGACATTTTGGTAAACAGAAATACTGTTAAATTACATATGGCAGCAGTGGTAACACCTTATAGTGGGTGGTGGGCCAATACATTTGTTAAGCACTGTATCTGTGACCGAAATAAACAAGTGAATCAATTCAGTCAATGTATTTTTCTTTTTCGAATCAAATACATTTTAGCAACAATATTTCTTTGTCAAACCACTACTTGTGCAAAGAAATGTGCTTTTCTGTTGTTTATTATGTATATGTAGTATGTGTATGATTATTGTTTCTCTCTTGGCACAAACTTGAAATAAAAATGAATGAATCAATCCTTATAACCGTGAATATGCCAAAAGTATTTCCTTCCACTCAATGAGCAACAGAATTGTAGGGCTGCCACAACCAAAAAAAAAAAAAAATGCTAAAAGATACAAAAAATACTCCAAATTTCGATATATTTATATTTTTACACACATCTAAGTTGTACTGTACTTGAATAATACTTTGATCATCTGAATTTTGTAGGAACTTTTTAGTGAATACATACATGCAGTCCTCTCCTCTCTCTGCTCTTATTTTATTCCCCAATAAAGCCAGCAGCTCCATATGTTTGAGTTATGCAACGTCAGTGTGGTTGGACACAATGTACCTCCACGGGCCCACTCTCACAGCTCATATACCTCCGGCTCTTTCATTCTCCCTCTTCCCTTTCCCTCCCCCTTTGAGTTTCTCGCCTCCCTCGCTTTCTCCTCGCTTTCTTTCTCATCTCCTCCCTCTCTGTTTCTCGATATCTCTTCGTCTCTCCCTCCATCTTTCTCCTCCTCCTGTTATTACACGATTGGCCCAGACAGACAGTAGTGACAGCGTCTAGTCTCAGTCTAGCCTCAGATAAACACAGCTCCATCCATCATTATGTTGTGTCCGAAATGAAATCACACACAGGTTTTCTTCGATATACTTTTTTGGTGTGTATATATGTTCATTGTATATATATATATTTTCCTTTTATCAGAAATTTTGTAATGATTTTAGGTTTCAACTGTATCATGAATCCCTTTATAACAACAACTTAATATTATATCTTGTGAATTTTGTCCTCAAAATGGTTCTGAAATAAGGTGAAAACTGAAACAAATTTGAATAAAGCTTATAATTATCAATGAAAGATGCAAGTCTGATGGTTCAAAACAAGTAGGAAGTCACTGGATACTGGATTCTTATAATATGTTCCATTGTAATCTCCTTTATTGGATGTTTTGTTGCATTAGTTTTGTTATATAAATGATTTAAAGGTATAATACAGGTTATCGCAAGAAAATTGACATTTTGCAGGTCAGTAATTTTGGCAATTCTTGTTGAAATAACCTCAAATTTTCACAGAATATATTGAAACAGATCAACTTATATTTAGTGTTTTATTTTTGTTCTGTTTTCAGGATAGTCATTTTGCTTTTGGAATATGCTCACACAGTCACTCAAGACTTGTGCAGCCTTCAATGTAAAATTTGGAAAAAACTTCACCAACTCGCAAACAAATTTGGACTTGGTACCAAAAAAACACCATCAAAGTCATCACTGAGCTAGACTTAGTAGTTTTCAAGATTTATTTTTAAAATGATGTCAGATATTTTGGGACACCCTGTAAATTGGCTATTATATGGATTTCAGAAACTTGTTTCTCCGCACCTCTTCAAATCAACTCGACTTTACATGATCTCTATGCTACGTTTACATTCTGTGTTTTGGTTCTCAAGCCAATTCCTGAAAGAGAAAACTAAATGAACTCATTACTTTTACTTACCTACTGTATATTACACGAAATGGATTCTTTTGAGCCTTTAGCTATGTAAGAATGTTGTTACTGCCTCAAAAACAGACCTGGAGTTTTGTTTCATTCACACACGTTTGAGTAATCCTGTATGAGTATCTGTCTACATCTCCAAAGCTCAAAATGCTCTGTTCCACCTTGTGATGTCATGAAGTGGCAGTTTTCAAGTTAATTAAATTACATTTTCCAATTTGTTCAGCAGAAATGATTCTAGTGAAAGTGTAACACAGAAAAAAATACAACCAAATTGCAATAAATAATAATAATCATAAAATATATGATAATTGCCCATGATTTATTTATTTATTTTTTGGTTCAAAACACAGTGGAGCACTTCTTGTATTACTGCATGACATCACAAGGTGGAGCAGAGTGTTTTCAGTTTGAGAGAAGAACTTTTAACCATAGCATTTGCACGTCTCACCTAAATCTGCAGGGTTTGTGTGTTAAACATGTGTGAATAAAACAAAACACAACTGCAGGTCTGTTTGTGATGAGGAAACAACATTATAACTTAGATCAGAAAATGGCATAATATGGACACTTTAATATAGCAACTAATAAGATTTCAGATAAGCTGTGATTGTAGTGAAGTTTTGTTTTCATATATGTATATTTTTTGGAGCACCTATTGCACACTCCCCTTTAAACAGTCTATCTATTGTAATTACACAATGACCTGTCCACAGTCTGTTCCTGAAGCTCGTAAAAGTGCTGCTGTAATTATCCCTGAGCTTTTCACTGGAGGCTACAGACACGGGAGCGCAAACTTTCAACCCCTCGACACCCTCTGCGCGTCTCGTAGTGATGACATCAGCGCTGCAGAATGTGCGTCTGGCTGTGGGCCCTGTGGAAGCTGCTGCGAAGAGAGTGGAGACAGATCTGGCGGAGAATGGTCCCCGTCTTTTAGCGCTCTCGCATCTGACTCACTCCGAACAGAAGCAGAAGTGATGTCGTCAGCGCGCCTCAGACTCTGACATCATCGCCACGCTGACGTCGACAACGCAGAGGCGCAAAAACATATGTGCACAGATGTTCAAGTGCTTAGGAAGCTTCGGCGAAACAGTGACACAGATCTGGTCAGCGGGTCTCACAGCAGCAGGTAGCATTGCTCACTCACTTGTTTTTCATTCTATGAGCCAATAAGGGGACGTGTTGAAAAAGCAAAACAGCTCTAACATTCTTGATCCTCAAAAACAGGATATCAAAGTCATACTCACAATAACTTCACATTTAAATCTGTACAATGGCATCAACCCTTTGTGTATATAACATGTATAAACATATTTTTGGATATAAAAATGCTTACTTTAGTGCAAAATATCAAGTCTGTAAGTAAACTAAAAACATCCTTATTGCCGTCAAAACAAACAAACTGATGCCAGTCAAGGAAACAGCCCCCAGGTCCACGGCTCAGAGCCACATGCATTTCCATGGTGTTTATTACATTTGTATTTGTACATTTTGACTGAAATAAACCTTTCAAATAAAAATAGCAAGGGATGTGCAATTACACAGAGCAAGATGTTTAATTTGCCATTTGTTTAAGAAATAACTGGACTTAGAGCGGATTTTTCAATTGTTATGAACATAAACACACAGAGCATCAACCATTTTGACTCATTTCACTCTTTGGCAAAGTTTGGGCCAATCAAAATGGATGAAGCTGATGCATTTGGTGGAACACAAAGTTCCTATTGGACACTTGTTTTCCCTGCGTCATCACACAACATGCGTGTGACATAGGATAATGCCGGTAATATGCTTGGAAATCTGCTTTTCTCAGCTTTTCAAGGGAAAAAAGGTTCATTTTAATCTTTTATTGTTGGAAAGTTATGCGCGCTTATATAAAACATATTCCCAGGTATCGTATACAATATTGTCAGTCTGGAAGGGTTAAAGGTACAAAATGGATTCTTGTGAGGTCTAAGTCATGTCAGAATATTGTTACCTCTTCAAAAACATACGCAGAGTTGTGTTTTGTTTCATTCACACATTTGAGTAATCCTGGTTTATTAGTCTGTCTACATCTCCAAAGCTCAAAATGCTCTGTAGAATTTTAAGTCAACAGCTACATTTTAACTTTTGTTTAGTAGACAGACAATTTCAGGACTGAACCCATCCAAATGATTCTTGTGAAGGTGTATGGAGCTGTATGGAGATGTTTTCTGTCTGAGAGAAGAACTCAGCCTAAATCTAATATCTATAATAAAGCATTTTATTGAAAGGTGCTTTTCTTGGCACTGAAGGACACCGTACAAACTGAAATTAAGACATATAATTAAAAACAAGCAAACAGGACAGACTGTCAGACATCAGGACATTAATGTGGGTAGGTTAATTTAAACAAATGGAGTTAATATGATTAACTGAGGTTCAGGAGCTGGATCACACCTTCAGTTACCCAGTCTCTTCCCTGACATCACATTTATCCACCATCTATAAACCTCTTTATCGTATTTCACTGTTGTGGCGTGGGCCTTGCTAGTGAAATGGGTTTTGAGTGTGGATTTGAATGTTGAGAGTGAATCAAGATTACGGAGGTCGGGTGAGAGTGAGTTACAGAGCTGAGGAGGAGTGTGAGTGAACACTCTGTCCCCCCATGAGGACGAGGTGAGCAGAGGGGACAGAGAGCTGGAGAGAGGAGGAGGAGAGGAGGGGACAGAGAGCTGGAGAGAGGAGGAGGAGCAGAGGGGACAGAGAGCTGGATAGAGGAGGAGGAGCAGAGGGGACAGAGACCTGGAGAAAGGAGGAGGAGAGGATAGAGAGCTGGAGAGAGGAGGAGGAGTAGAGAGGACAGAGAGCTGGAGAGAGGAGGAGGAGTAGAGAGGACAGAGAGCTGGAGAGAGGAGGAGGAGTAGAGAGGACAGAGAGCTGGAGAGAGGAGGAGGAGCAGAGGGGACAGAGCTGGAGAGAGGAGGAGGAGTGGAGGGGACAGATTATCAATTGACTTAAAGGTGAGTAACAGGATCTTGAACTGAATTCGGAAGTGGAGACTTGGTAATATTGTTGATATGGGAAATGAAATGAAATAAATCTGCAGGGTTTGTGTGGTAAACATGTAAATGAAACAAAACAAAACACAAGGAGATTAGAAAAGAGCACATTATGGAGCCTTGAAATCACCCACCAACAGGCACATAAAGATCAACTCAGATCAACTCGACCGGCTCATTTAAAGGTGCAGTGTGTAACTTTTGGAGAGTCTGCAACCTGCTCGTCTCCAAGGAGATCTTATTACTTTCCAGTGAATGTTCCACAGTGTGGCATTAAACCCATCTCCGTCCATGTCCAATACAGTTTGGATCAGAAGTTAACACTAGTCATATCTAGTGGTATCTGAATTGTTCTACAATATGGCATTAAACTTTACCATAAAAAGTAGGTGAAAGACAAGTTACAGGTTAGATCTGTGGAGAGGAGGCTCCACACTGCAGATATTTCACAATCAAAATTCTAATTCAAAAAGTGTATTGTCAGTTTCCATATGAACATGAAAAATGTAAAAATCCCTCGCTCCCAAACTTATAAATAAATAATAATAAATGTCCAAGTGGTCTTTAGGGAGGCACAGACTCCTGCTTCCTGGCAGCCTGGTGGTTAGAGAGGGGAGAGAGTTCAGCATCCTAACAGCCTGGTGGATGAAGCTGTTAGTGAGTCTGGTGGTGGGGGATCAGAGGCTCCTGTACCTCCTCCCAGGGGGCAGGAGGCTGAACAGATTGTGTGCGGAGTGACTTGCATCACTCACAGTTGTGATGGCTTTGTGGGTGAGGTGGGTGGTGTATATGTCTCGCAGGGAGGGGAGTGGTGCACCACTCCTCTTGCTTAATTGCATAAATGTAAGATTAGTTTAAAAGCATTCTGTAAAACATTCCACTCAAAGCAATAGCATCTCTATTGAGACATGGCATGGCATACCCCCACCAGAAAAGTTCCTTAGTGCACATTTAAGAAATTGACAGCCTCAAAGTGAGTGAAAGTATTTTTGCTGTAATATCACAGCTGTATGACATTACACTCACAGTTAATCTGAAGCAGAAACTGAAACAAAACAGCCTCAGATAGAGTCTGTATTTGTATTAGTCATAGTTCATGCTGCTGGTGTTTTCCTGTGTGACTGATAGCTGACCCACTTCTTGGGGTTTGGAGTATTAAAGGTCAGGGCAGAGTGAGTCAGTGGGCAGCCATCAGTAATGGAAACTATAACTCCCACAATCCCCCTCTCCTCCTCCTCTTCTTCACTGTTCTGAGAGGGAGGGGGCGCTTGTTTACTCACATTTAAACATTACAAACCTTAATGGAGTTGTTAGGGCAATATCGAAATCCAGTTTCAGCTTTGTATAATAATAATAGTAATACTTGTAACCATTAACCTTCCAAATTATTTGGAAAAGGTGTCTGGGCGCTGCATAGCCTCTCCCATAGTGGTTTGACTCAGCACTATGGACAGACAGTTCAAACACAGAGGAAAACATATTACTATATTCAAATCAATCCTGCCAATAATGTGCAAATTCTCTTTTATATACAACATCACAAAATAATCCAGTTTAGAGTTTTAAAATTGCAGAAAACCATGGAGGAAAACAAAACAAAACAAAAAAAAACAGAATTCTTCATCATAAAATGCTCATCATCATTGAAACCCGCTTTGTCAGCGTTTATGCTTTACATTTGTCATAAGACACAGTGGCCGTTGGAGTGGGTGCATTTGTTTTCTCACATGTGACCATAGATGACCATAGTATAAAGAAGTGGACTACGAGAGTGTGACGTCACCCACAGCATTCGGCTCCAGTCAAATGAAGCTCATCGAGGCTGCAGTTATGGGGTGAATTTGGAGCTTGTTCCATATTGGGAATAGGAATTTATTTACAGACAAAACAGTGAAATAAAAACACCAGGATCACGTAGAGCGGGTTAATACGAACATTGTAAGACCAAATGAGGAGCCTGACAGCAGCAGTCACAGAAAAAGGGCAAAGTTTTTTCAATACAAATTGAACTGGACCTGGAAGTGCTCCCATGCTCACTTCCTATTTGGAACACGACTAGCAGGGTAGCCATTTCCATTTATGTATACAGGCTATGGTCAAATGTGACAGTTGAAGTGGGTGGGTGCGTTTATTTACTCACATGTGACAGCTATAGCAGGTGGGTGTGTTTGTTTACTCACATGTGACAGCTGTAGTAGGTGGGTGTGTTTGTTTACTCACATGTAACATTGTAGTAGGTGGGTGTGTTTGTTTACTCACATGTAACATTGTAGTAGGTGGGTGTGTTTGTTTACTCACATGTGACAGCTGTAGTGGGTGGGTGTGTTTGTTTACTCACATGTGACAGCTATAGTGGGTGGGTGTGTTTGTTTACTCACATGTGACAGCTATAGTGGGTGGGTGTGTTTGTTTACTCACATGTGACAGCTGTAGTGGGTGGGTGTGTTTGTTTACTCACATGTGACAGCTGTAGTGGGTGGGTGTGTTTGTTTACTCACATGTAACATTGTAGTAGGTGGGTGTGTTTGTTTACTCACATGTAACATTGTAGTAGGTGGGTGTGTTTGTTTACTCACATATGACAGCTATAGTGGGTGGGTGTGTTTGTTTACTCACATGTGACAGCTATAGTGGGTGGGTGTGTTTGTTTACTCACATGTGACAGCTGTAGTAGGTGGGTGTGTTTGTTTACTCACATGTAACATTGTAGTGGGTGGGTGTGTTTGTTTACTTACATGTGACAGCTATAGTGGGTGGGTGTGTTTGTTTACTCACATGTGACAGCTGTAGTGGGTGGGTGTGTTTGTTTACTCACATGTGACAGCTATAGTGGGTGGGTGTGTTTGTTTACTCACATGTGACAGCTATAGTGGGTGGGTGTGTTTGTTTACTCACATGTGACAGCTGTAGTGGGTGGGTGTGTTTGTTTACTCACATGTAACATTGTAGTAGGCGGGTGTGTTTGTTTACTCACATGTAACATTGTAGTAGGTGGGTGTGTTTGTTTACTCACATGTGACAGCTATAGTGGGTGGGTGTGTTTGTTTACTTACATGTGACAGCTGTGGTGAGTGGGTGTGTTTGTTTACTCACATGTAACATTGTAGTGGGTGGGTGTGTTTGTTTACTCACATGTGACAGCTATAGTGGGTGGGTGTGTTTGTTTACTCACATGTGACAGCTGTAGTGGGTGGGTGTGTTTGTTTACTCACATGTAACATTGTAGTAGGTGGGTGTGTTTGTTTACTCACATGTGACAGCTGTAGTGGGTGGGTGTGTTTGTTTACTCACATGTAACATTGTAGTGGGTGGGTGTGTTTGTTTACTCACATGTAACATTGTAGTAGGTGGGTGTGTTTGTTTACTCACATGTAACATTGTAGTAGGTGGGTGTGTTTGTTTACTCACATGTAACATTGTAGTAGGTGGGTGTGTTTGTTTACTCACATGTGACAGCTATAGTGGGTGGGTGTGTTTGTTTACTTACATGTGACAGCTGTGGTGAGTGGGTGTGTTTGTTTACTCACATGTAACATTGTAGTAGGTGGGTGTGTTTGTTTACTCACATGTGACAGCTGTAGTGGGTGGGTGTGTTTGTTTACTCACATGTAACATTGTAGTGGGTGGGTGTGTTTGTTTACTCACATGTAACATTGTAGTAGGTGGGTGTGTTAGTTTACTCACATGTAACATTGTAGTGGGTGGGTGTGTTTGTTTACTCACATGTAACATTGTAGTAGGTGGGTGTGTTTGTTTACTCACATGTGACAGCTGTAGTGGGTGGGTGTGTTTGTTTACTCACATGTAACATTGTAGTGGGTGGGTGTGTTTGTTTACTCACATGTAACATTGTAGTAGGTGGGTGTGTTTGTTTACTCACATGTAACATTGTAGTAGGTGGGTGTGTTTGTTTACTCACATGTAACATTGTAGTAGGTGGGTGTGTTTGTTTACTCACATGTGACAGCTATAGTGGGTGGGTGTGTTTGTTTACTTACATGTGACAGCTGTGGTGAGTGGGTGTGTTTGTTTACTCACATGTAACATTGTAGTAGGTGGGTGTGTTTGTTTACTCACATGTGACAGCTGTAGTGGGTGGGTGTGTTTGTTTACTCACATGTAACATTGTAGTAGGTGGGTGTGTTTGTTTACTCACATGTGACAGCTGTAGTGGGTGGGTGTGTTTGTTTACTTACATGTGACAGCTGTGGTGAGTGGGTGTGTTTGTTTACTCACATGTAACATTGTAGTAGGTGGGTGTGTTTGTTTACTCACATGTGACAGCTGTAGTGGGTGGGTGTGTTTGTTTACTTACATCTGACAGCTGTGGTGAGTGGGTGTGTTTGTTTACTCACATGTAACATTGTAGTAGGTGGGTGTGTTTGTTTACTCACATGTGACAGCTGTGGTGAGTGGGTGTGTTTGTTTACTCACATGTAACATTGTAGTGGGTGGGTGTGTTTGTTTACTCACATGTGACAGCTGTAGTGGGTGGGTGTGTTTGTTTACTCACATGTAACATTGTAGTAGGTGGGTGTGTTTGTTTACTCACATGTAACATTGTAGTAGGTGGGTGTGTTAGTTTACTCACATGTAACATTGTAGTGGGTGGGTGTGTTAGTTTACTCACATGTAACATTGTAGTAGGTGGGTGTGTTAGTTTACTCACATGTAACATTGTAGTAGGTGGGTGTGTTTGTTTACTCACATGTAACATTGTAGTGGGTGGGTGTGTTTGTTTACTCACATGTAACATTGTAGTAGGTGGGTGTGTTTGTTTACTCACATGTAACATTGTAGTAGGTGGGTGTGTTTGTTTACTCACATGTAACATTGTAGTGGGTGGGTGTGTTTGTTTACTCACATGTGACAGCTGTAGTGGGTGGGTGTGTTTGTTTACTCACATGTGACAGCTGTAGTGGGTGGGTGTGTTTGTTTACTTACATGTGACAGCTATAGTAGGTGGGTGTGTTTGTTTACTCACATGTGACAGTCGGGGCGGGCCTGCTGATGTCTGTATGGGGGAGTATGAGGCTGTTTCCATCTCCACACAGTTTCCTGTGGGGACCGTTGCACCTGACGATGAGCGGCTCTGTGTACGTCAGGACCACATCTACAGGAAGAAACAGAAAAGCAAAAAAATGAGTAAAAACTGAAGCAAAATGACTCGAAATAGACTGAAATTGCAATGTGAATAGTCGCGATTAAGAAATGATAAAGACTGCAGTTTCTAGTCAGATTACCTGTTTTTCTAGGTATTTTTGAGCTCTGAAAACCACAGATAATTGAGTAAATATAAAGGTCATACTGTGGAACATTCCAGGCAGGGCATTGACACCTCCAGAGAAACAAGCAGGTGACGGACCCCTAACTGAAAAGTTACACAGTGCGCTTTAAAAACATGAATGGCAAATCAAATCGCTACCATAAATAGTTTTCAAAAAAATCTCGTAACTATAATCTCATAAGATAAGAGTACCTTTACTTGTCTTACAATGGGGAAATTTCAGTGTTGCAATGCCAAATACAAGAACAACAATACAATAAACATTATAAAAAAAATCCAAGGTAAATAAGGATTAAAAATAGATGCTTAGAAATCACTACATTTGAAGCTTTATTAGATCTCAGGCTCAGTTTTAAGTACATTTTTTAACATAGATTTTCCATGTGATGATCATTCGAGTTTTACTTTTACTTTTGTTTTTTGCTCCAGTATCTGTACTTATTACTTTTAGTTATTAAAGTAACAAAACTGAGGACTTCTTCCGCCACCAGCATAAAAATTTGTACAAAACTGGGACTAATTTCCAAACTAATCCTGGACTATACCACGCCCAAATCAGGACTAAACCAGGACTAGACCAGAACTGGAACAGAACAAAACCAGATCTACCATCTATACTGCAAAATTTAAGATATAAACACTTAAATCTATCAGAAAGTGACTTAAAAGTTGTAAATGATCTGTCCATGCAGCAAGATCATTTTACTTAACAAGTTCTCTTAAAATAAACTACCTCCAGACTAGAATGAAGCCGTCTGTGGTGAGTGTTCATGGGCTGGAGATAAGCTTAAGGAGGCTAAATTTGAGATAAACGTACTTAAAATCAATTTATGATTAGGGTTCATGGCCTGATAATAAGTTCTCAGATGCCAAGTTCTACATATTAGGGATGAAACAATAACTGAAATATGGTGATATTGTCAAAGGTCTCACAATAATATTATGAACCATCACCATATATAGAATCACAAGTTAAATTTGCTTAAATGAATAGTTATGATACAGAAATAACTAAAAAAAAACAGAGGGAACTACATAGACCATGATCCTTTGCTCCATTTCAGTGCAGATGACATGAAGAAATAACTGTTCTAAGCACTTTGAATTCTTCATTCTTTGTATTAAGTCTTGTGAAGGCATTTTTAGAGGAAAAAGTAGCAGATTCACAGTTTTGTGAGCCTCCATAAAATATTGCAATAAATATTGTACCGTGAGATGTATATGGTGAAAATATCGTACAGAGAGATTTGGATACCGGTCCTTCCCTAATGACAATAAATGTTGTACCAAGTGACTGGTCAAAGCATTTTATAATGTCAGTCTTGTTATTATGTAGAATATCGTAATATCATGAACCTCCCCACCATATCGTGAGCTTTCCCACGATATCGCAATAAATATTGTACTGTGAGGTTCATACTGTGACAATATCGTATTATGAGCCTTGGATATCGTTACACTCCTACTAGATATATGTACTGGTCAAAGGATTGTAGCTTCTTTTAAACATTTATTACCTAAATTTAAGATTTTCTGACTAGCTGATTCATGGAAGAAATATATGTGACAATTTAAAATTATACAACCAATTCGGAACGAGTAAGTCGATAATAAATCTGAAAACAAGATGAATAACCTGATATAAGTTTGAAAATCTTGGCCAGATCAGAGAAATTTGAACTCAACAGGGACAAGTGAACGCCTTTTAAACCTCGTATTTTGCTTCATATCTCTCCACTTTGAGTAAACCACAACTGCAGGTATGTTTTGGATTAGGGAGCCACATTCTAACACTGCTCAGAGTTAAATATCGCACAAACGCTCTGATCTCATAAAGTGAAACAAAAGCCTGAACGGAGCCAAACGGAGCCGTGTGTTGTGGGGCCCTCACATAAAGAATAATGAATACGGTTGAGTATATGAGCACGACACCTCCTCCACAAACACTGGACAAGGCAAATATAGACAGCTGCTTTTCATAATCCACTCTCTCTTGCTTTCTTCTCTCTCTTTCTTCTGTTTCTCTCTCTCGATAACATCTTAAGTTCTGACTTCAGTGCACCTCCTGTCTTTCTTTCTACTCTTTTCCGTCTCCTCTCTCTCTTTTTATTCTCCGTCCCAAGCCTCCCCTTTCTCCATCCTCACTTCGATATCTCTTCATCTTTTCCTCCTCTCTCCTCTCTCTCTTTGCTGTTCTTCATGCTCTTTCTATCTTTCTGAGTTCTCTCTCGCCGCTCTTTGTCCTCACATCATCGTCTTAATCTCTCTCCTCTCGTTCTTTTCCCGTCCTCTCTACTTATCTGCGTATCTGTCTATCCATCTGATCTCCTGACTTTTGACTTCCTCTCCCTTCTATCTCTCCATCTGTCTACTCTGCTCCCTTTCCCCTATCTTCTCTCTCTCTCTTCCCTTTCTTTTCTATCTATCTATCTATCTATCTATCTATCTATCTATACATAGCTCTGTCCCTCTTTTTTCTCTCCATCCATTTCTCTACTCACTGCCCTACTCTTTTTCTCTCCTCATTCACTTTCCCTCTCTTCCTCTCTCCCCCTCTCTCTTCCTCTCTATCTCTCCTTATTCCCTTCTCTCCCTCTCTTCCTCTCTTTCTCTATCTCCCTCCCCTCTCTACCTTCACCCTCTATCTCCTCCCGATTTTCTTCTCTCTCTTTCTCTCCTCATTCACTTCTCTCCCTCTCTCTTCCTCTCACTCTCTCTCTTCCTCTATCTCCTTCTCCTCTCCTCCTCTCTCTCTTCCTCTAATTCTCCTCATTCATTTCTCTCCCTCTCTTTCTCTATTTCCCTCTCCTCTTCATTCCGCATTCTCTACCTTCTTCATCTCTCTAATTTTCTTCTCTCTCTTTCTCTCCTCCCTACACTCCTCTCTCTCTTCCCTTCTTCTCTATCTATCTATCTATCTATCTATCTATCTATCTATCTATCTATCTATCTATCTATCTATCTATCTATCTATCTATCTATCTATACTTAGTTCTGATCCTCTTTTTCACCCATTTCTCTACTCACTTCCCAACTTTTCTTCTTTTCTTTTTCTTTCCCTCTCTCTATTTTTCTCTTTCTCTCCTCATTCACTTCTCTCCCTCTCTCTCTTCCTCTCACTCTCTTTCTTCCCCTCCTCCTCTATCTCCCTCTCTTCCTCTCTCACTTTCTCTCTTCCTTTCCTCTCTCTTCCTCTCCTCTCTTCCTCTCCCCTCATCCATTTCTCCTCTTTCTTTTCCTTTATCTCCCTCTCCTCTCCTTGTCTCTTCAATCCGCACTCTCTACCTCTTCCCTCTCTTTCCTCCTAATTTTCTTTCCCCTGTCTCTCCTCCTTACACTCCGCTCTCTTTCTCCCATCCTCCCTCTCTCTTCCCTTTCTTCTCTATCCATCCATCCATCCATCCATCCATCCGTCTATACTTAGTTCTGTCCCTTCTTAGTTCCTCTTTTTTTCTCTCTACCCATTTCTCCACTTACTGCCCTATTCTGCTTCCTCGTTCACGTTTCCCTCTCTCCTTCTCTCTCTTCCTCTCTTTCTCTCTCTCCCTCTCCTCTCCCCTCTCTTCTCTCTCTTCTTCCGTCTTTCATCACACAAACGCACAGGTCCAAACCACGTCCTGTGGCGGCCCTCTTCCTGATGCTGTTTGTTTACTTTCCCCTCTTTCTCTCCCTCTTTCTCTCTCTCTTTTACTCTTTCTCCCCCTCTCCATCTCTCCCTCTTTCTCTCACAAACAAATTCCTCCTCGCAGTATCTCGCGTCATATTTGGCGTGCGTATATTTAGACGGGAGATGTGTGGGTGAGATTATAAAGAGCTGAAGGAGCTCAAGTTTGGTCGCCTCAAAAATGTAACAAGATGGAGGTTTGGGTCCGACGCCACGGAAACCACCGGCCGTACAACACAAGGCCACTGTGCAACGCCATCGTATCTCAAGGAAGGAAATGTCAAAATAGAAAGTTCATCCTTTTCCTGTATTTGAGTAAATAGAGACAAAAATAAGAAAAAAAAAAAATAATAAAAATAAAACGTAGCAATTGTTTCAAACTTATTTGCATTTAAATCGGCTTTAAATCTCCAGCATAGGCCGACCGATATTTTATTTCGGTCAGTCTGCTGCTTAAAAAATACTCAAAGATTTATGTAAACACTAAAACACAAAGAGATCGCAGAGCAAACTGTGATACACTGCTCTCTTAAAGCCGAATTGTGTAACTTTTCTATATCTATTGGAGGCTCCGTCGAAGGCTTTTCTCTATGGATGATATTATTGACATGAAGACATGAAGGACTGGTAGACATAAGTCATAATGTGCAATAACTGTATTAAGTGCAATAGTCTTTTATAATGTGCAATATCTCACTTGGTCACCCTCACTACAACACTGTAACGTCAACTGTGCCATACTACCCTATTTACTTTATTTTCTATTTTTATGTTATTTTATTTATCTTATTTTATTCTATTTTAGACTATTCGAGTTTATATATTCTCCTTTTGTATCGTACTGATGCCCTATTTTGTATATTAAGAGATTTTTGTTCTATCCTTTCTGTTTGTCTTATTCTTACTGTTTGTCTTATTCTTACTGTTTGTCTTATTCTTACTGTTTGTCTTATTCTTACTGTTTGTCTTATTCTTACTGTTTGTCTTATTCTTACTGTTTGTCTTATTCTTACTGTTTGTCTTATTCTTACTGTTTGTTCTATTCTTACTTGTAAGATGCTGGAAATTTAATTTCCCTGAAGGGTTTTCCCAACAGGATCAATAAAGTCAAGTCTAAGTCTCTAAGTCTATTGCTTCGTCTGGAATGTCATTTGTTTGGAATGTCCCACAGTATGGCATTAAACCTTTCTATCTTTACAGAGACCAAACCAGATCAAGTTACAGGTCAGATCTGTGGAGAGGCGACTCCGCTCACCATCAGAATGTTTGTTTTTCGAGGTATTTTTGAGTTATAAAACCACCTGTAACTGAATAAATGTAAAGCAGAGCTGTTTAATGTCATACTGTGGAACATTCCCGGCAGAGCAATGACGTATCCCTAGAAACAAGCAGGTGACGGACCCCTAACCTGAAAAGTTACACAATGCACTTTAAAAAAAAAAAAAAAAAGAAAAAAAAGAAGGGGCTGTGAGTGAGTTGAAGTAAATTGAAATTTTGGGGAAAGAATTTGAAGAAAATAATCAAAAATAACTACATATCAACCCAAAAATATTGGCAGAGCTCATCAGCCATCGATTGTTCTGCATCCTAAACAAATCGGTATCGGTATCGGCCATTAAAACAAACATATAACATACAATTATTCACCGCGCCGAGTTTTGAAGTGCATTTCATAACTGTGAGGCCAGAGAGTTGTTTTGCTCTCACCAGAATGCTAAAAACAAGAAATAGCATGCTAACAGCACACCTCCTGAGTTGATCATTAGATGCCGACAGTGCACGGCAGCCTCATTCTGACCTTCAGAGATGCTTTTGCAATTGGAGCTAAATACATTTGACTTTAAAGGGGCCAGGTTACGTTTTTTCTGATCTCTGTTCTAATGTTGTTTCCTGGAGTTTTGTTTTGTTCATTCATTGTTTGACACACAAAACCTGCAGATAAGCTTTTGTACCTTTGTTAACATTATCATTAGTTTGTACGACTATAGACGGAAAAAAAAAATCTTCATTCTCATTTTGCTTATTTTGATACGATCATAAACGCTAAACTTCTGTGCCTTCTTTATCATTATTATTCATTTGAAGGACCATAATACAGTACAATGCAAAAAATATATATATATATATTTAGTAAGCATAACATAAATACATGTAAATATTTGTAACTGCAACCACATCATTTTTGAATTTTTTAAACATTGTCATGAACAGGGGTGGGCTACTATAAGATTTTTTCTTCTTCTTGCTCCTTTTCAAGAAATGTGCTTTTCTGTTGTTTACACTGTGTATGTAGTATGTGTATGATTATTGTTTCTCTCTTGGCACAAACTCGAAATAAAAACAAATCAATATTTAAGCTTAAGTTCTTCTCTGAAACAGAAAACACTAAGTTCCACCTTGTGATGTCATGTGGTAATACAGGAAGTAACAAAGGCTTACTCCGACATGTGTGAATGAACCAAAACACAACTCCAGGTCTGTTTTTGATGAGGCAACATCTTTCTAACATATCTAAAAGAGTCCATTTTGCGTAGAATAGGACTAAGTGACATAAGAGTGCGTCCCTGGGCTCGGTCTGATCAAACAGGAGCTGATTCTGAGGGGCCCAGCGCTCACAGTGAATCAAAGGCTCAGTCTGATGCTTATGTAAGGTGTGATTCTGAAGTGAAGAGGAGCTGTGTGTGAGTTTACACTGGTCAGCAAGCAAGGGCCCTCTGGACGAGTCTGTGGTCTGGAGGGGCTGAAAAGAGGAGGAGGAGGAGAAGAAGAAGAAGAAGAAGAAGAAGAAGAAGAAGAAGAAGAAGAAGAAGAAGAAGAAGAAGAAGAAGAAGAAGAAGAAGAGAGGGATCGCAAAACTATAGCACTGAATTGACACAATTAAGTGGAAACAGATCAATGCTAAAATCTCAGACAAGAAAACTGAAATTTTCCTCAATAGTCTGAATGGTCTTAGTGTATATGACAAGTATAAGACCACATGGTCACAGTGGTGGAAGAACTACTCTACTACTATTTTTTTTACTTAAGTATCACATGAAAAATCTGATTAAGTGTTAAAGTATTCGCTTAAACATGCACTTAAAGAGTAAAAAGTAAAAGTATTTCATGCAGGTTTTGAGATGTAATGAAATTTCAAATGTGAAATGGTTTTGTTTGTGTAAATTTAATTCAACAGAAACAATGAATCAATCTGGTTTTATTTGTATATTTTTGTTTGCTCAAACTATGAACATAAAATAAACTCAACTAAACTCAAACTGTAGCGTGTCTCAAAAAATTGACATCATTTCACAGGCCAATAATTTTGGCAGTTCTTCTTGAAATCATTTTATTTCATGTTTTATTTTTGTTCTGCTTTCAGGTTGAGCCGTTCATGCCGTGAATCTGCTCACACACAGTCACCTCAGACTTCACCAACTGGCAAACAAAGTCCAATAATAAACTGATGATGTTCAACACGTAAACAGTGTCATTGAGCTGGACTTAGTAGTTTTTAAGATAATTGCTTTAAAATGATGTAAATTTGGGGGGAGGGGGGAAGTACAGATATCTGCTCTCAAATGAAGTGAAGTACAACTTTAAAATGTACTTAAAGGTGCACTGAGTAACTTTTCTAGTAGAGGGCCCATCACCTGTTTACATTTATCTATCTCCATGGAGACAAACAGGCCACACACCAGATCTGTGGAGACGTGGACCCACTTACTTAATATGCATGTTTTTACAGTAGTTTTGAGAAATAAAAACACCTGTAACTGAATAAATACAAGATATATTTGTTTAATCCCATGCAGTTTTTATTACTTACTTAACTATTTTACTACTTTACTACTTTTGGTCAAGTATCAAGAATCAAGTGTTTTCCTTTTTCTCTAAACATAATTTGAAATGTTAGTAATCTGTAATTACAAAAGACCCAAGTGGACGATTAAAAATGACTCAGTCACTGCAGAGTGGCTGTTGCAATGAGGGGAGAGAAAAAAGAAAGAGAGAGAGGAGAAAGAGAGGAGAAATAGAGCAGAGAAAGAAGGAGAAAGAGTGAGATAGTGGGGTGAAGAGGAGGACTTGTTTGTGATGTGAGAGGGTCCAGGGCAGTGTGGGGGGCAGAGGTATAAACAGCAGCAGAGGAATGGAGCACACTTCCTGTTCATCTGTGGAGCATTCACACAAACACAAACAAAAGATCCATCAGCAGCAGGACAAGCTGGAGCTGGAGCTGCAGCCACGATCCAAACCAGATGTACCACTAAAGACTCAAATGTGGGGAGTCAGAATGATCCAAAATCAGGTAATCATCGATACTACACTGCTGAAAAAATAAAAGAAACACTTTGAAAACATATCAGATCTCAAGGTGAAAAAAAAGTTGGATATGTACACAGATCTGGACAGGGCGGTGTCAGGAACAAAAGGATGTCACCTCTTCATGGAAATGAACGACAGGTTCACTAGAGCGGCAACAATGAGACCCCCCTAAAACAGGACTGGTTTAGCATGTGGTGGTCGTGTCAAGTTTCTCCCTCTTGGTCTTTTTTGGCTGCTTTTCCACGAGTGTTGCTTTGGCTACAGTGATTATCAGAGGTACAGGTTGAGCACTGCCTGTGTCCTACAGAATGACCTCCCGAAGGCCACTGGTGTGAATGTCTCTGCCCAAACAATCACAAACAGACTTTATGAGGGTGACTTGAAGGCACCACATGCTGTAGTGGGTGCTCACCACGCAGCACCGTGGAGCTCCACTGGTTGAAAAGTCCTCCACTGGTGCCCTGAGCTTCTCACAGATGAGAGCAGATTCACCCTGAGCACCTGTGACAGACGTGAAAGAGTCTGAAGAAGACAAGTAGAACTCTGCTGCCTGTAACATGGTTCAGCATGAGCGGTTTGGTGGTGGGTCAGTGATGGTCTGAGGAGGCAGATCCATAGAGGGACGCACAGAGCTCTACTGGCTACAAAACACCAGTCTGATGCCATTAGGTATCAGGATGAAATTTTTGAACTCACTGTCAGACCCTACGCTGGTGCAGTAGGTCCTGGGTTCCTCATATGGCCAGAGTCTGCAGGCAGAACCTGGAGGATGAAGGGACTGATACGACTGAATGGTTCTCACGATCACCTGACTTGGGTCCATCAGGTTCTCCTCAGACTCTACAGGAGCTCAGTGATGCCCTTATACAGATCTGAGAGGACCTCCCACAAGACTCCATCTGTCATCTCATTAGGGGCGGTCATGATGTTGTCAAACATGCAGACAAGCACGTGGGGCTTGAGTTTGAAATTTGACTATGATGACAACACCACTAAAATGTTAGTGTAAGATAGTGGCTCGTGTTATGATAATAAAGATGATTTTTGCTTTGATCCATTACCAAGTAAAGGCTGGTAGGGCTAAGTATCACAACATCGATCTGATCCTGATGCCAATGAGTTTGAGAAGAAATGAACTGAAACTCCTCTACTACTATTAAAAGACTATAGAGTATTTGACCTTGGCAAACACTGACTCTCTATGTCTCTGCTTCACCACAGCCTGAACTGTTCTAGCAATGCGTTTTATGTGCAGAGAAACAAAAACATAATTTAAAATGTGTTAAAACTCATTTTTGGAGAACTTTGTTACAATAGATACACTATTTCTGCATAAGAATCGACCCTGCAGTCTTGTCAGTATTCAGTCAATGTTTTTGTACCATTCCAGCTCGGGTACCAAGATGAATCACTATTGAATCGAACGTACCATCATTTTCTCCACAAACAAACCAGTCTAGATCCATCAATTCTACAGAACATGTTTATGTTAGACATTTTTCCCAAACTGTTCAGCCCTAATTCTAACCAGTTCTACACGGTGAAGTGCCTTGCTCAAGAACAGAACTAGAGTACAGTACATCGTGGAGCAAACGAGCATTTAAAGGCGGATTTTTACTGATAAAAAACGCTTCAAACTGGATTCACAGCGCTGTTTTGTGGCCTGGATATCATTATTTGCAGAGGACAGTTTCTATGGATAATGTGGATGAGATGCTGCACTTGAAACTGACCATTTTACGACACGTGAGGAATAATTATTTCCCGAGTTTGTATCTTCCGTCTCTATGTCCGTCACTCCTCTGCCCCTGACGCTCTGTTTTATCGGCTGTTCCCGTAGCGTCGCTGATGTTTAGTAGTTACGATCTGACAGCGAAACCGCACACGAGGAGCTCAGTGGCTTCAGAATCTCACACGAAGACACAAAGTCGGATCACGCCCTCCCTGAACTCGTGGAGAAGCAAATCGCAGCCAAATGGGGCAAATTCTCGGGCCTTACCGAACGCAAACGAACGTGTATCTTGTCCCAAAGTTCAGCTCAGTTCAGGCTGGAGCACGATGAGTTAAAAGCCCATGTGTTTTCCCTTCTGTAATCGCTGTAACTGCTCCATCTCCTCACAGCTCCTGTCCCGTTCTCAGGACTCGCGACCAATCACGAGCTGGCATCTCCTTCTAACCGCCAAACCCACCGAGCTTACAGAGTCATTAGAGGGAAGGAGAGAAAAGAGGGAGAGGGGATGAAACGAGAAGAGAGGGTCAGGAGAGGAGAGGAGAAGAAAAGGAGAGAGGGGGGAGGTGTGGCAGCGTCCTAATTATTCACCGCAATGAGTTTCAGAGGCCGGGGCGGAGTTGATGCTAAAAACAACTAGCATTCTAACAGTGCACCGGCCTTTTTCCTGGCTTACGAATGGTAGAAGCACTTATAATCAGACACAGCCAGCAATGAGTGGTGTTAAGAGCTGCTTTCTTTAATATATCAGCAACAAAAACAAATTTAAATGTATAAAAAACAAAATTACAGACTTTAAATTTGCTATATTCCCTGTGTTTGACAAATAAATCAGATGCACTTCCTCTGCTTCTTGAGGACTGATTTAAAGTTCCTCTAACAGGTTAGACTTAACACAGTTAAGGTCATTGGTTATTGTTCTTTGTTGGTTTCTGGTTTTTTTTCTTCTGGGAAACAATCACAATTTTGAGGGTCTAAACATCGCCAAAAAGTCCCCAAACTGGGTATCAGATCGACCGGTCCACTGAAAAATGTGATAACATGACCATCGTGACAATGCCCAAAGCGACCCCACTCAACAGCGCCCCCTGGAAATTTAAAAAATGCAATTCGGAGCAGTGAGAAAACTCCGGGAAGCGAACAAAAAATCCAATCATTGTGCTGCCCAATGATGAACAGGAAGTCGGCCATATTGGATCAAAAGTTTGCCGCCGTTTTGACTGCGTGGTTGCAAAACGATTCAAGCCCTTGGTTTTTGGTTCAAACGAGCTCAGATTTGCAAAAATAAATAATAAGCATAACAGTAATAATAATAATAATAAAAATCCCTTAAATTGCCCTAATTAGCCTCATAAAGCTTCAGACAAAGCTTCAGAGCAGTGCTTACAGTTAGCATCACACCGCCAAGGAATATGTGTCAAGGCCTTTTTTGGTGAATTTTTTTGGCATTTTTTTGTAAAGAGAGAATGAAAGATGAAGAGAGACGGAGAACAAAAATCGAGGGATGAGAGAGAGAAATAGACAGAAAAGGAAGAGCACAGAAAGACGCGAATAGAGGGAAAGATAAGAGATCAAGCTAAATAGAGGGGGAGAAAAAGGAAGATAGGGGGCGATATGAGAAAGGAAGAGTGGATAAACTGGGACAAGAAGAGTGAGAGACAGAAAGAGAGAAGAAGAAGAGAGGGAAAAGAGAGATGGAGGATTACCTAACCCGCTGGTGGTGTTGTTTCTGTTTAAAGCGTGAGGTGAAGTTGTACCTGCAGCAGTTGTAAACCTGTCCTGCATTCCTGTACATCCTCTCAGTACACACACACACACACACACGCACACGCACACACACGCACACACACACACACACGCACACGCACACGCACACGCACACGCACACACACACACACACACACACACACACTATTTTATGACACCATTACACAGAGTCGGGGCACGGGGGACTGCTTCACTCTTCTACACATACACAACACCAGTTAACAGCACTATTATTACACATGAATCTAAGCAAGCGAAACTGAAACACACAATCTTACCTGTTTTCACCTCATTTCACTCCCCCGGCGGTGTTTTATTTTCAAGATTCTCAATTAAGTCCCGTTCGCACAGGATAAGCACAACCTGCGGACGTGTGGTCATTTGCAAATTACCGGCCCCGCCTCTGTGTTTACCCGCAGCACATTCGCACGGGATAAACGACGTCCGTAAACGAGTCGATTTTACTGGCATTGAAAGCGAAACGAACGCGGAAAGAAAGGGAAGAGATAGAAAAGGCACAATTACAACAACAAACGTCTGAGTTTGACGAAATATAGTACCGTATTTTCTGGACTATAAGCCGCTCCTGAGTATAAGTCGCACCAGCCAAAGATGCATAATGAAGAAGAAAAAACATATAAGTCGCACTGGACTATAAGTCACATTTTTGTTGGGGAAATTTTTGTTGTATTTGATAAAATCAGAGACCAAGAACAGACATTTCAACACTTCAAACTGTCGACCTCGGCTTCGAAGTCTGCTGCAGTTTTTGGGACCTCATTGTTCTTGCTCTGATGGAGGTGGTTGCGTTACACGAAGCGGTAACAGTTTTTTTTGTTTTCTTCATTGCAGTTCGAGTGTCTTCCATTTTTCACCAGTCCTTCACAAGTTTCTTGCTCACTCCAAACTTTCTTTCTGCTGCTCGATTACTGTTTTCGGCTTGCAGCTTGTAATCTGCAGAATGTGATTTTCTTTTTGGAGACATTTGTGTTCAGTCTTTCTCAATTCTCTTTATACAGTTGATGTTTAAACTTTAAAATTTCAGTGGTACAGGAGTAATGGGAGAAGCAGATACTCGTACACAAGCCTTGAGCACCCCCTAGTGGCTGTCCATGTGAAGGTAACAAACATGTAAAAGTCGCATCTGAGTATAAGTCGCAGCGCCTCCCAAACCATGAAAAAATGCAACTTATAGTTAAAAAAATACAGTAGGTTATTTGTGACGGAATTTTGACTTTACAAATGACAGACATGGCGGATTCACACAGGGTTAAGATCTCAAGCGTTCTCCACAGTTATTACAAATCACCAAACGTCCAGAGGTAAAGCTAATCCTGTTCAAATAGGGCTTTAATTTACGCCTTTTTAACCTTTTGTTTGTTCATCCATGGTGCGATAAAGTGTCAGTAAAATCAAGTCATTTACGGATTTCGCTTATCCCGTGCCATGTCTGTGATTTGTAAAATAAAAATTCCACTGTACATTACCTACTATATTTTGCCAAACAATCTGCATATGAGTGTTTGTTGTTGTAGCATGTGCGCTGTTTCTATCTCTTTCTTTTCTTTCTACGTTCTTTTCTCTTTCAGTCTCAGTATCAGTAAAATCGAGTCATTTACAGATTTTGTTTATCCCAAGAAAATGCGCCATGTTTGTGATTTGTAAAGTAAAAATTCCGCTGCAAATTACCTACTAGATTTTGCCAAACAATCTGCATCTCAGTGTTTGTTGTTGTAATTGTGCAATTGCTATCTCTTTCTTTTCTTTCCACATTTGTTTCACTTTCAATCTCAGTCACTGTCAGTAAAATAGAGTCATTTCCTGACTTTGCTTATGGGTTTGGTTAGGGGGTCAGGGTTAGGGCCATGTCTGTGATTTGTAAAGTTAAAATTCCGCCAAAAATTACCTGCTATATTTCACCGAGCAATCTGCATTTGAGTGTTTGTTGTTGTAATTGCGACTTTTCTATCTCTTTCTTTTCTTTCCGCGTTCTTTTCTCTTTCAATCTCAGTGTCAGTAAAATAAAGTCATTTACGGACTTCGCTTATCCCGTGCAAACTGCTGGTTTTCAGGTGACATCGCAGCATTCTATGGGCCAGTATTAATGAATACAGAGGGGCAGCTAAAAACAAACTGTAAAAATGCTAAATTACAGTATGTTGTAATATGGTGAGTTCTTGGGTTTAGTCAATAATAGAAAATACCAAGTTCAGCATTTGTGCATTTACCTTTTGGATACTTCATGGTACAATGTAGTTTATAGGGAAACCTGACCCCCGTCCCATCTGCAAGTACGACAACATCACGTTCAAGAATCTGACAACTACCAAAAGGACGTTCGGCAACACTAAACACAAAGTATATATGACCAAGAATATGGGTAAAATGCAGAAGATTTGTTTTCTTAAAGGTCTGAAATTACGCAGAATTGACTTTTGTGAGATTTGAGCCATGTTATAATGCTGTTGTGTTTTGTTTCATTACACGTTTGAATAACCCTTTATTATTAGTCTGTCTGCATCTCCAAAGCTCAAAATGCTCCGTTCCGCTCCGTTCATGAAGTGGTCGTTTTCAAGTTACCAGCTACCCTTTTTTGTCTTTTGTTTTGTAGAGATTGGCAAGGTGGACCAGAGTGTTTTTAGTTTTAGAGAAGAATTCAGCTCAAATATGCAGGATTTGTGTGTTAAACATCTGTGAAACAAAACACAACTCCAGGTCTGTTTGTGATGAGGAAACATTAGAACAGATCAGAAAATAGTGTCATATGAGACTTCTAGCCTTATCAGACTTGAGTAAAGAGTGAGTATTTCTCCACTTGTGCAGTAGTACTACGCAGTAACCCAGAGGCCAACAGTAATGAGTGGAACTAATATAAAACACACTGAGAAACACTCGGAGAATCTGACCAGAGAGCAGCAGAAGAACGGAGAGATTTCATCTGAGCTACTGAAGAAGAGTTCAAACGACACATACACGAGCAGGAAGGAAAGGATGAAGAAGTGGAGAAAGAAAGGAGAAGAAGGAGGTAAGGGGAGATAGAGAGAAAGAGAGAGGACAGGGAGAAGGGAGTGTGAGAGGGTGAAAGAAAGAGAGAAAGGCAAGAGGGAGAAGGGAGGGAGAAAGAGAGAAGAGATGGACAGGGGAAGAGAGATAGAAAGAGAGAGGAGAGGGTGAAAGAAAGAGAGGAGAGGAAGAAGGGAGGGAGAGGAGAGAGGGAAAGAGAGAGGAAAGGGAGAAGGGAGGGAGAGAGGCAAGAGGGAGAAGGGAGGGAGAGAGAGGAGAAGGGCAGGAGAGGAGAGACAAAAAGAGAGAGGAGAGGGAGAAAGAGAGAGAGGAGAGGGAAGTGGGAGAAAGGAGGGAGAGGAGAAGAGAGAAAGAAAAAGGAGAGGGAGAAGGGAGGGTGCGAGGATGAAAGAAAGAGAGGGAGAGGGGAGGGAGAGAGAGGAGAAGGAGAGGCAGAAAGAGAGACAGGGTGAAAGAGATTGGAGAGGGAAGTGGGAGAAAGGAGGGAGAGGAGAGAAAGAAAGAAAGAGGAGAGGGAGAAGGGAAGGAGAGGAGAGAGAGGAAAGGGAGAAAGGGTGAGAGAGGGGGGAGAGGGAGAAGGTGATAGAAAGAGAGAGAGGAGAGGGAGAAGGAAGGAGAGCAGGTGAGAGAGGAGAAGGGAGGAAGAGAGGGTGAGAGAAAGAGAGAGAAGGGAGGGAGAGAGGGTGAGAGAAAGAGAGAGGAGAGGGGGAAGGGAGGGAGAGAGGGTAAGAGAAAGAGAGAGGAGAGGGGGAAGGGAGGGAGAGAGGGTAAGAGAGAGGAGAGGGGGAAGGGAGGGAGAGAGGGTAAGAGAGAGGAGAGGGGGAAGGGAGGGAGAGGATGGAGAGAGGGTGAGAGAGAGAGGACAGGGAGAAAGGAGGGAGAGAAAGAGAGAGGAAGAGAGATTGAGTGAGATAAGAGAGCAGGTAGGGAACGATAGAGGGACAGAGAAAGGGAGATGGAAGAGAGAAACAGATAGGGAGAGACAGAGCGAGAAGAGGCGAGAGAGGAGGATATAGAGAGGAGACAGGGAGGAGAGTGAGGGGCAGTAGCGTGAGAAAGAAAGAGAGAGAGAGGAGATAAGGAGTGAAAGAAGGAGCTGGTTGGATGGAGGCCAAACTTGTAGATTATGGAGAGAATGGAGGAGCTCATTAAAGGCTGAGTGTGGTACAACAGGCCTAATGGGACTTTAATACTGTAGCTTTGTCTCAGATGCCCCGGAGCAGAGGAAACATGGCAGCCCTACCCCTGCGAGCGCCAAGAGGACAACAGGCACACTGCACCACCATTACACAAGCATTCAGTCACAAATCAAAGACAGATAAGGGGATTTGTCTCTGGCATTTCACCCAAACTGTCAGAAGCAGTGAGTGACAGTTAAGAAAGGGTTAATGGGTCATGAGGCTCCAAACTGGGGTCCTCACGTTGTATTTTTTCTGTTTTTATAAATGAAAACTGGATATTTGCGTGAAATTGGCCAAGTTGTTGTTTTGCAAGTCTCAAGCCAAATACAACACTAAATACAATACTGAATAGAATCAGTCATTGAGGTTTTTATTTGTATGTTTTAATCATACTTAATTTGTTTATGTTGTAAGGTGATCTTGGGTGTCCAGAAAGGCGTCTTATAAATAAAATATATTATTATTATTATTATTATTATTATTATTATTATTATTATTATTATTATTATTATTATTATTATTATTATTATTATTATTATTATTATAAGTCTTAGACCTCAAGTCAAAGTCAAGTCCCAAGTCAAATACAGGCAAGTCCAAGTCGAATCTTGAGTCAGTGGCCCATCAGTACGAGTTAAGTCCAAGTCGTCTGCTTTGAGCTTCAAGTCATTTCAAGTCTTTAACCAAAGTACCAAATCTAGCATAGATTTTTGCTATTTATGATTTTTAAACTAAATTGTACTTAAAAAATCACGGTGTATTTATAAAAGAGTTGTAGAAATGCTCATTTTTCCTTTTTAAACGTCTCGTCAAGATCTTAGTGTGAATCATTACCATCAGAATAGGAAAAAAAAAGATTTTAAAGTTCTAAATAACAGTTATTTGGGCATGAAAGATCATGTTCTATGTACTTTGTTTTACTGTATTGTACTGTATATTACTGTAGTACATTTGAGGACACATCACAGTACTTCAGTTACATCCAGTGACAAACAGAGAAGTGGGAGGGACATGTTCCAGTTTGTTCTTGTAGTATTAGTATCCTGTAGTATCCTGTAGTATCCTGTAGTAAAGTATTCTCTAAAACATAGAATTTTTTAGGAAAAGCATCAAGTCTTCTCAAGTCATAGGCCTCAAGTCCGAGTCAAGTCCCAAGTCACTGACCTCCAAGTCTGAGTCAAGTCCCAAGTCACTGTCCTTCAAGTCCGAGTCAAGTCCCAAGTCACTGCCCTTCAAGTCCGAGTTGATTCCAAAGGCACTGACCTTCAAGTCTGAGTCAAGTCCCAAGTCACTGTCCTTCAAGTCCGAGTCAAGTCCCAAGTCACTGACCTTCAAGTCCGAGTCAAGTCCCAAGTCACTGACCTTCAAGTCCAAGTCAAGTCCCAAGTCACTGTCCTTCATGTCCGAGTTGACTCCAAAGGCACTGACCTTCAAGTCTGAGTCAAGTCCCAAGTCACTGTCCTTCAAGTCCGAGTCAAGTCCCAAGTCTCTGTCCTTCAAGTCCGAGTCAAGTCCCAAGTCACTGTCCTTCAAGTCCACGTCAAGTCCCAAGTCACTGACCTTCAAGTCCGAGTCAAGTCCCAAGTCACTGTCCTTCAAGTCCGAGTCAAGTCCAAAGTCACTGTCCTTCATGTCCGAGTTGACTCCAAAGGCACTGACCTTCAAGTCTGAGTCAAGTCCCTAGTCACTATCCTTCAAGTCCGAATCAAGTCCCAAGTCACTGTCCTTCAAGTCCGAGTCAAGTCCCAAGTCACTGACCTCCAAGTCCAAGTCGAGTCCCAAGTCACTGTCCTTCAAGTCCACGTCAAGTCCCAAGTCACTGACCTTCAAGTCCGAGTCAAGTCCCAAGTCACTGACCTTCATGTCCGAGTTGACTCCAAAGGCACTGACCTTCAAGTCTGAGTCAAGTCCCAAGTCACTGTCCTTCAAGTCCGAGTTAAGTCCCAAGTCTCTGTCCTTCATGTCCGAGTTGACTCCAAAGGCACTGACCTTCAAGTCTGAGTCAAGTCCCAAGTCACTGTCCTTCAAGTCCGAGTCGAGTCCTAAGTCAGTGTCCTTCAAGTCCAAGTCAAGTCCCTAGTCACTGTCCTTCAAGTCCGAGTCAAGTCCCAAGTCTCTGTCCTTCAAGTCCGAGTCAAGTCCCTAGTCACTGTCCTTCAAGTCCGAGTCAAGTCCCAAGTCACTGTCCTTCAAGTCCACGTCAAGTCCCAAGTCACTGACCTTCAAGTCCGAGTCAAGTCCCAAGTCACTGACCTTCAAGTCCGAGTCAAGTCCAAAGTCACTGTCCTTCATGTCCGAGTTGACTCCAAAGGCACTGACCTTCAAGTCTGAGTCAAGTCCCTAGTCACTATCCTTCAAGTCCGAATCAAGTCCCAAGTCACTGTCCTTCAAGTCCGAGTCAAGTCCCAAGTCACTGACCTCCAAGTCCAAGTCGAGTCCCAAGTCACTGTCCTTCAAGTCCACGTCAAGTCCCAAGTCACTGACCTTCAAGTCCGAGTCAAGTCCCAAGTCACTGACCTTCATGTCCGAGTTGACTCCAAAGGCACTGACCTTCAAGTCTGAGTCAAGTCCCAAGTCACTGTCCTTCAAGTCCGAGTTAAGTTCCAAGTCTCTGTCCTTCATGTCCGAGTTGACTCCAAAGGCACTGACCTTCAAGTCTGAGTCAAGTCCCTAGTCACTATCCTTCAAGTCCGAATCAAGTCCCAAGTCACTGTCCTTCAAGTCCGAGTCAAGTCCCAAGTCACTGACCTCCAAGTCCAAGTCGAGTCCCAAGTCACTGTCCTTCAAGTCCACGTCAAGTCCCAAGTCACTGACCTTCAAGTCCGAGTCAAGTCCCAAGTCACTGACCTTCATGTCCGAGTTGACTCCAAAGGCACTGACCTTCAAGTCTGAGTCAAGTCCCAAGTCACTGTCCTTCAAGTCCGAGTTAAGTCCCAAGTCTCTGTCCTTCATGTCCGAGTTGACTCCAAAGGCACTGACCTTCAAGTCTGAGTCAAGTCCCAAGTCACTGTCCTTCAAGTCCGAGTCGAGTCCTAAGTCAATGTCCTTCAAGTCCAAGTCAAGTCCCTAGTCACTGTCCTTCAAGTCCGAGTCAAGTCCCAAGTCTCTGTCCTTCAAGTCCGAGTCAAGTCCCTAGTCACTGTCCTTCAAGTCCGAGTCAAGTCCCAAGTCACTGTCCTTCAAGTCCAAGTCAAGTCCCAAGTCACTGTCCTTCAAGTCCGAGTCAAGTCCCAAGTCACTGACCTTCAAGTCCGAGTCAAGTCCCAAGTCACTGTCCTTCATGTCCGAGTTGACTCCAAAGGCACTGACCTTCAAGTCTGAGTCAAGTCCCAAGTCACTGCCCTTCAAGTCCGGGTCAAGTCCCAAGTCTCTGTCCTTCAAGTCCGAGTCAAGTTGCAAGCCACTGTTTTTCAAGTCCGAGTCAAGTCCCACATCACTGACCTTCAAGTCCGAGTCGAGTCCTAAGTCAGTGTCCTTCAAGTCCGAGTCAAGTCCCTAGTCACTGTCCTTCAAGTCCGAGTCAAGTCCCAAGTCTCTGTCCTTCAAGTCCGAGTCAAGTCCCTAGTCACTGTCCTTCAAGTCCGAGTCAAGTCCCAAGTCACTGTCCTTCAAGTCCGAGTCAAGTCCCAAGTCACTGTCCTTCAAGTCCGAGTCAAGTCCCAAGTCACTGACCTTCAAGTCCGAGTCAAGTCCCAAGTCACTGTCCTTCATGTCCGAGTTGACTCCAAAGGCACTGACCTTCAAGTCTGAGTCAAGTCCCAAGTCACTGTCCTTCAAGTCCGAGTCAAGTCCCAAGTCACTGACCTTCAAGTCTGAGTCAAGTCCCAAGTCACTGACCTTCAAGTCCGAGTCAAGTCCCAAGTCACTGTCCTTCATGTCCGAGTTGACTCCAAAGGCACTGACCTTCCAGTCTGAGTCAAGTCCCAAGTCACTGTCCTTCAAGTCCTAGTCAAGTCCCAAGTCTCTGTCCTTCAAGTCCGAGTCAAGTTGCAAGCCACTGTCCTTCAAGTCCGAGTCAAGTCCCACATCACTGACCTTCAAGTTCGAGTCGAGTCCTAAGTCAGTGTCCTTCAAGTCCGAGTCAAGTCCCAAGTCTCTGTCCTTCAAGTCCGAGTCAAGTCCCTAGTCACTGTCCTTCAAGTCCGAGTCAAGTCCCAAGTCACTGTCCTTCAAGTCCACGTCAAGTCCCAAGTCACTGACCTTCAAGTCCGAGTCAAGTCCCAAGTCACTGACCTTCAAGTCCGAGTCAAGTCCAAAGTCACTGTCCTTCATGTCCGAGTTGACTCCAAAGGCACTGACCTTCAAGTCTGAGTCAAGTCCCTAGTCACTATCCTTCAAGTCCGAATCAAGTCCCAAGTCACTGTCCTTCAAGTCCGAGTCAAGTCCCAAGTCACTGACCTCCAAGTCCAAGTCGAGTCCCAAGTCACTGTCCTTCAAGTCCACGTCAAGTCCCAAGTCACTGACCTTCAAGTCCGAGTCAAGTCCCAAGTCACTGACCTTCATGTCCGAGTTGACTCCAAAGGCACTGACCTTCAAGTCTGAGTCAAGTCCCAAGTCACTGTCCTTCAAGTCCGAGTTAAGTCCCAAGTCTCTGTCCTTCATGTCCGAGTTGACTCCAAAGGCACTGACCTTCAAGTCTGAGTCAAGTCCCAAGTCACTGTCCTTCAAGTCCGAGTCCGAGTCCTAAGTCAGTGTCCTTCAAGTCCAAGTCAAGTCCCTAGTCACTGTCCTTCAAGTCCGAGTCAAGTCCCAAGTCTCTGTCCTTCAAGTCCGAGTCAAGTCCCTAGTCACTGTCCTTCAAGTCCGAGTCAAGTCCCAAGTCACTGTCCTTCAAGTCCACGTCAAGTCCCAAGTCACTGACCTTCAAGTCCGAGTCAAGTCCCAAGTCACTGACCTTCAAGTCCGAGTCAAGTCCAAAGTCACTGTCCTTCATGTCCGAGTTGACTCCAAAGGCACTGACCTTCAAGTCTGAGTCAAGTCCCAAGTCACTGTCCTTCAAGTCCACGTCAAGTCCCAAGTCACTGTCCTTCAAGTCCGAGTCAAGTCCCAAGTCACTGACCTCCAAGTCCAAGTCGAGTCCCAAGTCACTGTCCTTCAAGTCCACGTCAAGTCCCAAGTCACTGACCTTCAAGTCCGAGTCAAGTCCCAAGTCACTGACCTTCATGTCCGAGTTGACTCCAAAGGCACTGACCTTCAAGTCTGAGTCAAGTCCCAAGTCACTGTCCTTCAAGTCCGAGTTAAGTCCCAAGTCTCTGTCCTTCATGTCCGAGTTGACTCCAAAGGCACTGACCTTCAAGTCTGAGTCAAGTCCCAAGTCACTGTCCTTCAAGTCCGAGTCGAGTCCTAAGTCAATGTCCTTCAAGTCCAAGTCAAGTCCCTAGTCACTGTCCTTCAAGTCCGAGTCAAGTCCCAAGTCTCTGTCCTTCAAGTCCGAGTCAAGTCCTAGTCACTGTCCTTCAAGTCCGAGTCAAGTCCCAAGTCACTGTCCTTCAAGTCCTAGTCAAGTCCCAAGTCACTGTCCTTCAAGTCCGAGTCAAGTCCCAAGTCACTGACCTTCAAGTCCGAGTCAAGTCCCAAGTCACTGTCCTTCATGTCGAGTTGACTCCAAAGGCACTGACCTTCAAGTCTGAGTCAAGTCCCAAGTCACTGCCCTTCAAGTCCGAGTCAAGTCCCAAGTCTCTGTCCTTCAAGTCAGAGTAAAGTAGCAAGCCACTGTAATTCAAGTCAGAGTCAATTCCAAAATCACTGACCTTCAAGTCCGAGTCGAGTCCTAAGTCAGTGTCCTTCAAGTCCGAGTCAAGTCCCTAGTCACTGTCCTTCAAGTCCGAGTCAAGTCCCAAGTCTCTGTCCTTCAAGTCCGAGTCAAGTCCCTAGTCACTGTCCTTCAAGTCCGAGTCAAGTCCCAAGTCACTGTCCTTCAAGTCCGAGTCAAGTCCCAAGTCACTGTCCTTCAAGTCCGAGTCAAGTCCCAAGTCACTGACCTTCAAGTCCGAGTCAAGTCCCAAGTCACTGTCCTTCATGTCCGAGTTGACTCCAAAGGCACTGACCTTCAAGTCTGAGTCAAGTCCCAAGTCACTGTCCTTCAAGTCCGAGTCAAGTCCCAAGTCATTGACCTTCAAGTCTGAGTCAAGTCCCAAGTCACTGACCTTCAAGTCCGAGTCAAGTCCCAAGTCACTGTCCTTCATGTCCGAGTTGACTCCAAAGGCACTGACCTTCCAGTCTGAGTCAAGTCCCAAGTCACTGTCCTTCAAGTCCTAGTCAAGTCCCAAGTCTCTGTCCTTCAAGTCCGAGTCAAGTTGCAAGCCACTGTCCTTCAAGTCCGAGTCAAGTCCCACATCACTGACCTTCAAGTCCGAGTCGAGTCCTAAGTCAGTGTCCTTCAAGTCCGAGTCAAGTACCAAGTCTCTGTCCTTCAAGTCCGAGTCAAGTCCCTAGTCACTGTCCTTCAAGTCCGAGTCAAGTCCCAAGTCACTGTCCTTCAAGTCCACGTCAAGTCCCAAGTCACTGACCTTCACGTCCGAGTCAAGTCCCAAGTCACTGACCTTCAAGTCCGAGTCAATTCCCAAGTCACTGTCCTTCATGTCCGAGTTGACTCCAAAGGCACTGACCTTCAAGTCTGAATCAAGTCCCTAGTCACTGTCCTTCAAGTCCGAGTCAAGACCCAAGTCACTGTCCTTCAAGTCCGAGTCAAGGCCCAAGTCGCTGACCTTCAAGTCCAAGTCGAGTCCCAAGTCTTAGTCTATTTTATCAAGTCAAGTCTCAAGTCTTCAAAATACTGACTCGAGTCCAAGTCACGACTCGCAAATCCCCACCTCTGGAAACGGGGTCAAATAACACAAAGAACTACACAAACTGAAAATATTAACGAGTTTTTTTTTTGTTTTTTTTTTCATGACCGATGCCAATACAGACGATTTAGAATCCAGTGAAAACAAAGGCCGATAAGGTCTGCTGATATTTTTGGGCCAATATGTAGAGCAGATGTTCATGATTTTCGTCAAATTATCTCATTTAAATTTATTACAAACTCCCCCCAAGCCTTTTTTTTATTTTTATTTTTTTTACCACAAACTTTGTAGTCACATTTTGTCCTGTTATTTCTTCTAATTAAAGTGGTAAAATAAAGCTTTGTGTGTATTTTTTAGGCAGCAGATCAACCAAAGAGATTTAAGCCCGATAATCGATACGCCATAAAGTCCAAATATCAGCCTGATATGTCGGCAAACCTTCATATCGGTCTGTCTCTAGTACAGAGTCAGTTTTATGGTTATTTTTGGTAAGTTTGGTCTGAATAGTTGATTTTTCAAGTTAAAGTTTCATGCGGGGAAATTGGAGAACCTATATAATACAATAATGCACAAATTTAGTGAAAAAAATGTGAAAACTGAAGAAAAGTTCATCATATTTTGAGGGAAACTATGTGACAGGAAGGTGCTAGATTTGCCGTCCAGAGCTGTCCTGGTTTGACCCTGGTCTGGACATGGTTTAGTTTCTACAGTCCCAGTTTTGATGTGGAATGTTGTGTGAAGTGTTAAAATGGACTCTCACAGAATCAATTTGAACACTTTCTCAGGGTTTATATGAGACCAATGTAGAGTTTAATTAACAGTTTTTGGAATTGTTAAATAAGTAACACTGGACTAAAGGTCCTGTTTAACCCAAAATCAAGTGTTATATTAACGTTTGAGAGTAAACGGATAACACTTTGTAGAGTTATCCTGATTTAGCTAAACAACACACAGAGGAGTTTAAACTTTTACAAACAAACATGTTCTGAAACTCTAAAATGTTACTCAAGTATTTGTAGCTGAGTAACTGAGTAATTGTTAATACTACTACTGCTCTAGTTATAATGTTTCCTGATCATAAACATACCTGGAGTTGTGTTTTGTTTCATTCACATGTTTAACGCACAAACCCTGCAGATTTAGGCTGAATTCTTCTCTCAAACTCTCTGTTCCACCTTGTGATGTCATGTGGTGATACAAGAAGAAATGCTTCCAAATCCACCTTCACTCATTTGGATGATTTTAACCCTGGAAATGGCAAACTCTACTGAACAAGTTCAAATGCAGCTCTTAAACTGAAAACTGGAGAGTTCAAATTTCAGGGTAAAATATTTTGTTATAATATTTGAGTTGTTTTTAACACAGACAGTGTCATTTTAACTATTTGAAAAAAATTAAATGGGGGTTCAAGTTGGGGTTAATTACCAGAGTTGATATGGCTGAGGTTAATTCAACTTCCACTAGTCTTCATTCAACTTCCACTAGTGTTAATTTGGCACCTCCACCCACCATTTCAAACTTCCACAAGAGAAGATCAGTTTGAACCAGTTTTGTACATAATTTTATCTTAAATTAACTAAAATAAAGTGTAAAAATCAAACACTTCTGTGCCTTGTTTAGCTAAATCAGGATAACCCTACAAAGTGTTGTCCGTTTACTCTCAAAACCAGGGACATCCACAGGAATTTTGAGGGGCAGTTGCTCTGACATGAAGAAGGGGCTCCGCGGGGCTGGGGCTTGTGGGTAATCTCTTTTTACTTTGCGCGTGCAGGCTCAGGTGCTGGTCGCGTGCAGCTCTGTGGCTCTGTAAACAGAACAGCCCCTCCCTCCCGCGAGTCACACGGTGCCCTAATGTAAGCGACTATTTTATTTTTACTTTCAAATCTAAGCATAGTCATTTTCATTTTTTTTCCCTCAGAAGGGCAACTTCTGTCGAGGAGGCCATACGGGCAGTTGCCAGGGCAACCAGAGCAACCCTCCCTGCTCAAAACATTAATACGACTCTTGATTTCAGGGTTAAACAGAAGTTTTGTTCCAGTGTTACTTAATTAACATTTCCAAACATGTTAAATTAACTCTAGAACAGATTAGACTCATATAAACTCTGAGAAAGTCAATTTTAACACTTTTTGCTGCGCATTTCATGACATCACAAGTTGGGATGAGGCATTTTGAGCTATGTGGATATAGACAGACTATGCAGGATTACTCCAACGAGTGTCAACGAATCAAAACGCAACTCGGGGTGTGTTTTTGACAAAGAAACAACATTCTAACATGACTAAAAGCTCACAAGAGTCCATTCTGCGTAATCCGAGCCCTTTAAGTGTGCTTTGTTGGCATGAGCTGCAAATGACCTGAAACCGGCAGCTGACGTTTGTGAAATGTTTGTGAACCGGAGAAAAAACATCTCCGCCTCCTTCTCAGCTCGCTGAACTATGTTGTAAAAATACTTTGAATCGTTCAGAATTTATTTAAATCTGTGTGAATCTAAAAGAGGAACAGCCGACCTCAGAATCTGAAGGAGACGGGACAGTAAACACCGGCGGTACTCGGAGCGGGCTCGGGCAAAATACAGGAAAACTGTGTGGATAAAAGTAAAAGCAGTTTAATGTGCTATAAATATATGGCACACTTCTCACTAGGTTCATCTTTAAAGACCCTGTACATGATTTTTACTGTTTTAACTTTATATAAAGATGTACATGTGTTATGAGGGTTCTATCTTTTATAATTTAAAGCTGCATTCTGTAACTTTTCTGGTAGAGAGTCCACTACCTGCTTGA
Source organism: Odontamblyopus lacepedii (assembly GCA_034769755.1). Lineage (NCBI taxonomy): Eukaryota > Metazoa > Chordata > Actinopteri > Gobiiformes > Gobiidae > Odontamblyopus > Odontamblyopus lacepedii. The sequence goes on along the minus strand of CM068346.1, from coordinate 14,367,504 downwards.
TTCCGTGTCGATGTTAATGTTTTTCCCTGGAATGTTCTACAGGAAGGCATTTAATAACTATTAAATATCTACATGGAGACAAGCAAGCACACACCAGGCCAAGTTACTGGTCAGATCTGTGGAGAAGAGGACCAGCTCACAGTAATAATGCATGTTTTACTGTAGTTTTAAGAAATAACATAGAAGTGAATAAATATAAAATCTATTGTTTAATGCCATAGTGGGCCTAGTGCCTCCGCTCAATTTCATTTCTCTCCAGCGACTAGTCTGGACTCAGAATGCACTCGGTGGTTTGCAAGAACCCTGGAAGTTGTAGTCAGCGCAGCGGCCAATCAGTGAAGAGCTGTGAAGCCATGAGGTCAAACTCCAGCGCCTCTGGGTCCTTTTGTGGTCCAGTACAACAGTAAACAAAGTGGTCGAGATGGATCTAGACGAAGCCATATATTTTGTGTTGGCAACGGTTTTAAACTTTTTAGGTTCTTTTGTTAAGACAATATAGTCAAGCGTATTTACCTTGTTGACATGTTTCGGCTGCTGCTGCGAACCATCTTCAGAACTGTCCCGGTGTTGGTGGTCGGCCTGATGGTGGTCAGCCTGATGGACCTGGCAGGTTGCTCAGACTGACCACGCCTACAGGAAGTAACAACAGCTGATATACGACACGCCACCACCAACACCGGGGCAGTTCTGAATATGGGTCACAGCAGCAGCAGCCGAAACATGTCAACAAGGCAAATACACTTGACTACATTGTTTTAAAAAAGAACCTAAGAAGTTAAAGTACTAAGAAAACATAGTGAATATTTTTGGCGTAATCGAGGATTTAAAGGCGGAACAAAGAGAATGTCTGGTGGGAAAGACGTTATTGCCCTTCTTCCTACGGGATGTGCTGTTGTGCCGGGATTACTTGGACATCACTGAGCGTTCCAGCACATTACTTACATCACAACCAAATCGCAGAAATTGGTTACATCAAAAAGTAACCGCCAACCGTCGAGCGAACGAATATTAATGCTACAAGGTCAGATGTTTGTGCAGTGCACGTTTAAGTGCAAATGTACATTCATTTTATTTTCAAATTGGTTTAGTTGATATTGACTGTTTTTATTTCCTTCAAGCTACTGCTATTTTATATGCATATTTATATTTTATTTAAACTAGCTTAGCTTTATTTTTGATAACTCTTTTCTACTCTTGAGGATGAATAAAAGTAATTCCAATTCTGATTTAAAACTCCTATATTACATAAAATCGACTTTCATGAGTATGTAGCTACTTCATGAAAAACGTACCTGGAGTTGTGTTTTCATTCACACATGTTTGAGTAATCCTTTATTATCAGTCTGTCTACATCTCCAAAGCTCAAAATGCTCTGTTCCACTTTGTGATGTCATATAGTGGGAGGTTTCAAGTGAACAGCTCCTTTTGTTCAGTAAAGATTGACAATTCCAGGTTTAAAATAATCCAAATGATTCTAGTGGGAGATAGCTGGGGGAGTGGGAGGGAGCACTTCCTGTATTACCACATGACATCACAAGGTGGAGCAGAATGTTAGAGAGAAGAAATAAGTGTAAACGTGTAGGGTGTGTGTGTTAAACAGACAAAACACAACTGCAGGTCTGTTTGTGATGAGGAAACAGCATCAGAACATAGATCAGAAGAAAGCCTAATGCGGGCCCTTTAAAGCCGGGCCCCTGTAGCCCCTCTGGTGTGATTTACGTGTATGATCTCGCCTCCGTCACTGCGTCCTGTCAAGCAGCTCTGACAGTTGAAAGATGTCCGCCGTGTGCTGTCTGTGTCACTGAGGCATGAACGCACTGCTCTGTGTGTGTTTGTGTAGCAGCTCAAAGCACATGTTATACACACATCTGGGAGCAGGCATTCTCAGGTCACTCTCTCACGGATCTCCTCTGTATCCTGCTTTTGAATACCTTTTTGTTCGTACATTTTGTGAAAACGAGATTTACAAACAATTGTAATTCAGCAAATTTCAGACAATACATGATGTTAAGTTAAAGGTCCCATATGACGCTATTTTCTGATCTGTTATAATGGTTTTTCATCACAAACATACGTGCAGTTGTGTTTTGTTTCATTCACACATGTTTAACACACAAACCCTGCATATTTAGGCTTCTTATTTAGGAGTTCTTTTCTCAAACACTCTGTTCCACCTTGTGATGTCATGTGGTAATACAGGAAGCGCTCTATTTTGTTTTTAAATGGCCACTAAACACCAAGATCACTTTTTTCTACTGATAAACTGTGAAAAAAAGGGTCTATTTTCACAGTTTATCAGTAGAAAAAAGTGAAATATAGTGAAAGTGAAAAATAGAAATGTATACCTATCCCTGGCCTTATTTTGGTATTTTAGTGCATATTTGTTAAAAATCAGACTTTTGGGTCAAAAGCCGTGTCTGTAACGGCTTCTTTAGGATCAACTACGGCCAGAACATTTGAATTTTCAGGTTGGACTAACGGCCACCAATAAGTCAGATGCAGGTTATTACGTGACAAGCACAGACACCGGTGTTTATGGGTGGTACATGAGGAGCCCCTATCAGCCCTGCCCCTACCTGGCACCACTGGGCACCACCATGTGCCGCAGTTTCTGGAGAAACAGCGTGATCTGAGCACAAATGTCTGCTTTGTTTCAAAGTGTGGAGTGGATCGTTCTGCGCTGTGTTGGATTGTTGTGGCTGTCAATCGGCTGTCAGTAATCACTCCAGAACCCCACACCCGCACCTCCCAACCCGCCGGGCACCGCCCCAAATCCTCTCCCTCCAACCTGCCGGGCACTGCCCACTCTGGAGGATTTTTCAGATGTTGCGTAGGGTCTTCAGGAGGGTGTTTAATGGCTCTTAAACCCCACCTGCCTTCACCAGAATCACTTGGATAATTTCAGACCTGGAATTGTTCATCTTTACTGAGCAAAAGTTAGCTATTAGCTTGAAAACTACCACTTCATGACATCACAAGGTGGAACAGAGCATTTTAATCTTTGGAGACGTAGACAGACTAATAATAAAGAGCTACTCAAACGTGTGAATGAAACAAATCACAACTCCAGCTATGTTTTTCACCAGTTAACATTCTTACATATACTACCATCCATCAGAAAAGTTACACAGTGCATATTTAACTTAAAATAATGTACAGTATGCAGAGAAAAAGTAGAAATATTCAAACTTCGGTTAAACAAATTAGAAGGGGTTAGATGGCAGAATAACACAGCAAAAAAGCTTAAGATATAAACACTTAAATCTATCAGAAAATGACTTCAAAGCTGTGAAATTCTCTCGCTGCATGGACATTTTATTTGACAAGTTCTCTTAAAATAAACTCCCTCTAGACTAGAATCAAGCAGTCTCAGAACTAGTAAGTAGAAAAAAAGGAAAACAAGATGAATAACCTGATCTAAGTTTTAGAATCGTGGCCAGATCAGAGAAATTTGCTGTGAACAAAAATATAAATGTAGTATGTACTGTGTGGTTGAAAAAGCATTCACTTTTCTGCAGCCTCTAAATAATTTGGTAGGTTCCCACCAAAAACAACATTGCAACTGTGATTAGAAGTGAGATGATCTTGGACTACTTTCTGGGCAGTGCACTTTGAAATGTCTCCGTCCTTGAGCCTTACGTCCATAGGTGTGTGTGTGTGTGTGTGTGTGTGTGGTGTGTGTGTGGTTTGTGTGGGTGTGTACACAGAGCTGCATGCTTTAGTGTTGTGAAGAGTGGGTGAGGGGCAGGCTCAAAGCGAGGCCTTGTTACCCTTTGCCCCCCTTCACCCTCCCTCTCTCCTCCCTCTGCCCCTCCTCGTTCCTTCTCCAAGATTAAGCTTTGCAAGATTAAGAAGTCAAGTATGAAAGGTAAGGCTAGAAAAAGAGCTGAATGTAATGTTTCAGATGAGTATCTATGGTGGTTTATTTTATAATCTATTCAATAATGCATTTTGACTGGTTTCCCTGTTCGTGAAGATAATCATTTGGTTATTTCCAACCTTGGGATTACCAATGTCTGCTAAACAAAAGGTAAAAGTTCGCTGTTGAAAACTTGAAAACTGCACATCACGAGGTGGACAGACAGCCCAATAAAGCCTGGATTAGTGAAACACGTGTGAATAAAACAAAATACAACTCCAGGTATGTTTTTGAGGAGGTAACTAGGGATGCAGCGGTCTTTTTCAGTTCCAATAACGATACTGGTGACAATACTGATAACGATAACAACTGAACAGCTTCGTATGAAAAGTTCAAACATTTAAGACAAAATAATCTCATTCAATCCATTAAAGGCCGGACCGGGCATAACCAATATCATGGAAATGACACCCGATCCAGCAAAGTCAGTATCTTTGATATTTGATACTGGTGTCAAAATAACTGTCAGTGCACTCCTAGAGGTGACATCATTCTAACATGGCTTAAAGGGATAGTTCGGGATTGTTGACATGAACCTGTATGGAGAAGTGGTACAAGTTGAAGCTGGATTTTGTTGTTACAGCCTGGATAATCACACGCACCATTTTATCAATGTATATAGCTCTCACGTTAGCTCTCTCGTGTCACCGGTCTGAGCATGTGAACACTGAAAAAAGTGTTGGATTCGTGTGCGACTGACTGGCAGCAACATGCAGTGATATGACCAGAGAGAAAATAGTACCAAGCGATTATGAGGTCTGACGTCTTTGCGGTTCAAGTTTGTGATGCAAATGTATCCCTCCCTCGAAAAACGCTTTATTTTCGTGACCTCAGCCAACTTGCCGGACACTTTCGTCAGCACCGAAACCGGGGATGAATTCGGCTCACCGGACGCTGTCGGGAGGTAAGTTAGTGTTGATGCACAACACTGCTGATGGGGATGCCATACAGATTCATGTCAAAAATCCCGAACTATCCCTTTAAAGCTCCCAAGAGTCAATATTGCCTAACATACCCCATAAACAAGTTTAATACAGAAGGAGTCTAGCACATGGTAAGAAAAGTTCAAACATTTTGAGACGTTCTAGGCCAAAATAGTCTTATTACATCTATTAAAGGCACAAACGAGCTTAACTGGTACCCAATCCACCAAATTCTTCAGTATCACCATTATTTGATAGTGGTATCGGTATCGGTTCATGGTAACAACATTCTAACATGACTTAAAGCTCACAAGAGTCAGGACCATTAACATGATACAGTGTCTAGGATGGTATAGTGTGGAGCTTAAAAACCGAGTGGAGCATTTCCTGTATTACCACATGACATCACAAGGTGTTACAGTGTTTTTCATCTGACAGAACTCAGCATAAATATGCAGGATTTGTGTGTAAAACATGTGTGAATAAAACAAAACACAATCACAGTAATGTTTGTGACGAGGAAACATTATAACATGGATCAGAAAATCGCGTAATATGGGCCCTTTAACTGAACTTACTTTGTCCAAAATGTATTTAAACTGCGCAGTATAATTCTCAGTAGTTGACAGGTATTTAGTATTTGTTGTCATATCTTGCTTTATTGACTGAAAGTGCAGTGGACATGTTGAGGCACACTCCTTCAGTTTAATAACCATAAAACTGCTCACACAAACATTATCATTAACTTGGAGGTAAACCACAGGAGCTGGAGCGTGCAGGGACCGGAGATACTTCAAAGCAGTATTCAAAACAAGTATTAGTACCTCAGAGTCATGGTACTGTTACATAAATGTGTGCAATACGATTATAAAACACTGCAATCAACTTATACCGTCACTGACCTGGTTCAATCCCTGTTATCCAGCATTACAGATTGTTCTTGTGTCCTTTGGCAAGACTAAATACTTTGGCCGTGGGAATGTGAAAGATTGTGTCATTTGTGATGGCTGCAGAGTTCGCTGTTTCCGATTGGCAACATTTCTGGGGTTTCAGAAGGATGAAAAATGAGGATGGCTGCTATAGCGATTAACAAGTGAACTTTTATTTATTTGACATTTAACCAAGTAAAACATTAAAGGGCCATACTGCACTGTCTGGTCTATGTTCCAGTGTTTCTCATCACAAACAGACCTGCAGTTGTGTTTTGTTTCATTGCACAAACCTGCATATTCAGGCTTCTTCTCTCAAACTGAAAAAAACAAACAAACAAAAAAACAAACAAACAGAAAACACTCCTTCCACTTCCACCTTATGTTGTCATGTGGTCATACAGGAAGTGCTCCACTGTGTTTTTAAACCCCATTCACCTTCACTAGAATCATTTGGATGATTTCAGCCCTGAAATTGCTACTCTCTGTTAAACAAAAGGTAAAAGGTAGTGGTTAAGTTGAAAACTACCACTTCATGACATCACAAGGTGGAACAGAGCATTTTGAGCTTTGGAGATGTAGACAGACTAATAATAAAGGATGATGTGTGTGTGAATCAAACAAAACACAACTCCAGGTCTGTTTTTGATGAGGTAACATCATTCTAACATTGACTTAAAGCTCACAGTTAACAGTCAATAAGGCCCTTTAAGAACAAATTCTTTTTGTAATGTTGCCCCGTGAAGGATCAAATAATTCAGTGTAAGTAATTTGACTAAAATAAAGGTTATTAAGTATTTCTACTTCCACTGCAGTTGTTTCACTGCTGAGTCTGCACTTAGTACTGCATGTATAATGGGGCAGTGTTGGGTAACGCGTTACAGTAACGTAACTTCAGTCCCTCGTCCGCTGAGTTGAATCCCCCGGGCAGACTGTGTGGACCCGTTTACCTCTTAACAGTTTCCCATCTCTTGAACTCTCTTCAAAGTTCTTTTCAACTTTCCCTTATGGTACTTGTCGATTATCGGTCTTGTGCCGATATTTAGCTTTAGATCGAAAAACCAAAAAGTAACCAAAGTAACAGGTAACATAAGAAGTTACTTTCCTTTCCTTTTTTAAAGAAGTAACAAGCAAAAACTAAAAGTACCTTGCCCAGCACTGATAATGGGTTTCAGCTTTCTGTTATATGCAACATTTTGAGAACTCTTTCCCATTCAAAAGATATAACAGATTTTTTGTAATTGTTAATCACTGTAGCAATGGTTCAAAGCTCATAATTCTGATGAATACTAGAACAGCTGCTACTGATACTCCTGGTACTGCAGCTTTACTTGTATAAAATGTATTTATGTATGTATATCTTTCCAAATGTACTTGACTTACTTACTTTACACCAGCAGACTACATCTTCTTTTCTGGCTTGATCTTGTGGTTTGTCAATCCACAGTAATCATAATAAGGTTGAGACTTGCCTTCAAACTCAAACAAAGTCATGTGACCCAGATTTTTGTGGCAGGTTGCCATGGTGCCGGGCTGCTAGCATGCGTGCTGACTTCCCTAAACGCTAACCACACCTCAGCCTGTGCCCTACAGGACCTGGGCTCTGATCTCCAGGAACACTTTAAGCTCAAAGACAAAAAACTTCCCAGATGACTCATTCACTGTAGCACCTTTAGTCTATCGAGCAACGCACGGAGTTGAACCGTGACCAATCAGGTTTCGAAGCAGGGAGCGAGGGAGAGAGTATATAGCCTCATTCCACTATCCCCCAGAGTCCCATTTAAAACCGCTTAAAAGGTTTAGCGCGACTGTATTTCCTCATATAGCTCATACCTCCTGTAACCTGTCTGTCATTATCCACCAATCACGGCCTGCCACTCACGCCTCTCGGCCAATCAGCTCGCAGGCTATTCACATAAATGCACTCTCTCACCCCTGCTATTGGATTCTCTACGGTGGCAAAGCGCTTGGTGTTCCTTGTCTCAAAGCCATCGAGTTTAAGGTTTGATTAAAGTGACCAGAATTAAAAAAAAAAAAAAAAAAAAGGGAAATTAAAAACTGTTATGACCATTCAGGACAAATGTGAGCCAATATAGTCACATTTTCTTTATGTTTTGGTAATTTTTAAGCACATTTTTTGTATTTTACCGAAACAAATTCCAATTTATGCCTCTCTTTACTGTTGGCAGGGATAAAACTGGTCAAAAATAGGGACATTTCTTGTATAAAACCGGTACAAATCACTGCTTTCATATAAATCTGATGGGACAGAGGGCACAAAACTCAAAACTCAAACTGTCTCGGGTAAAGAGGGACGTGTGGTCACCTTAGGTTTGATTCCCACAAGGTAAAGGCCCAACTTTGTCGTACTTATGAGATACTTTTTCAGTGCTGATCGAATCAACGTCAAAATCACAGTTTGTGGCTGCAACGTTTTAAGCACCATCATTTCCTCCACAAACAGCAAAATATCCTGTCTAACCCTGTACTTTAGATCTGTACAAACACGTTCAGAAATGGGATCCTTGTATTATGTTTTCAGGCTTTTTGTCAATTCTTCAAGGCACTTTTAAAGATGAATCTCAAATCTAATCACAATTGTTATGTTTGTTATGGAAAATTTTACACAGTGCTGGTAAATAGCTAGGGCTGGGTATTGATAAGAAGTTGCTGATACGATACATACCTCGATACAAAGACTACGATACAATATCTTGATACAGTGAGATTTCAATTCAGTGCAATATATTTCAAATCGATTCAATACGGGTCAATAAAAAATAAAAGCTAAATCACGGCTGTGATACTGAAAGTCTTTGTTAAGCCACTTCTTGCGCAAAGTGAAAATGAAACACACCCATTTTAATCCTCAAAACGGTGAATGTGCCAAATGTGTTGCATAAACGAGTTTCCAAACTAAACTGTAGCGTTATAACCAAATAATTTAGTCAAATATACCAAAAAATACATCAGTACAGCAGCCCATAATATCAATACTGTCTCCTAGAAATAACTGAATACATATACCGAAAATTCGTATCAGAATTCTAATTTTATGTGACTATATTCTGGTACAGTTACTCAGAACACAGGTACTTTTCTAAAATCAGAGGAATACATTACGGAAATTGATCGGACTTGAACTAGTGAGAAAAATATGAAAAACTGTTCTTTTGGTGATTTTTCCTTCTCCAGTTAGTGACAGGAAATGAATAGCAAAAAGTGAAACAAATATCACAGTGTTGTGTCTCTACTGTAGACTTTAAATGTAACTTGATGCAAAAGTATTGAGAATACAGTACTCTGATTGGAGCATGTGATCAGAACCTTACGAAATACATTTTACTGCGGGTATTCTGTAACTAAACACATATTCCCATCACTGCAGTACATCCAATACTCTTTGCTTACTTTGTTGTCCAATTATGAACTTAAACAGTGATATCAGTAGGATTCAGCAGCGTCACTTAGCCATTTCGAAGCAAAAATAAAGCTTAAGTGCTGAAAAGGAGGATGGAACCATCTCTCAAACACAACTCCAGGTATGTTTTTGAGGAGGAAACAACAAAATGACCAAAAGCAGAACCTCGTTGAATCCAGTGTTTTGATTCCTGGTTTGTCTTCACACAACATTCTGAAGCAGCTCCACCGCGGACTGCCCGGGCGGCCGCTGGCTCAACCCCAGACACGGTGAGTCATTCTGGGCCAGACAAAAGAGACACTTCCTTCATTTGTGTCAAGTCTGGATCCCTGAGCGTGACTCATGCGATGTGGCAGTGCAATATCTGTATTCAGGAGCCGGTACTCAACTCAACAACTGCGCACTTCTCTTTTTTGGTATTTGCAGCTGATGTCGTCAACATTCTCTACTCTAGTTAGACTCTAATCTGAGCTTTTAACACAATCTGACCAAAAAGAAGACGCAATTGGACTAAAAAGTGCATCTCTGACACCAAAACAAGACTGAACGCTCGTATTGATCCCTGAAAAAATTAGCTGTTTAAATCCATTTTGTACTTTTCTTGACTCTTTGGATGATCTAAAACTTTTTTGTCAGCGTTTCCTAATGTTTGCATTGTGTCACCACGGTAACTACACAACATTCCACTATAGAAATCCACGCTGAACACCCCCAGCGTGATGTCTCTGCAAACTATCAATATCCAAAGGTTCGGAAGAAAAATGTAAAAAACTAGGGAGTAAGTGTGATTCGGAACTGCACTTTTGGGTCAGTGTGGGAGAGTGCGATATGAACTGTACTTTCAGGCCACGGAGGGATTTTGTAATTGTTTGTGCGCGATGTGGATGTGAATACGTGTGTTTTTCTTTTCTATGGATTTTGCAAAACTTGGTCAGTGGAATAGAAGCGTGAAGTGCTGTGTTTTGTGTGACACTGTTTGGATGTTGTCTATTTCCAGCGTGCGAGACAATACAGGCTTATATTATCTTGTCACATCACTACCCACATATAAATCCATGCAAAATCTTACTTTGAAACTAGATTTGAACAAGTATCAGTCAATATAAAAACATACCGCACAGCAAATTTCTATGATCTGGCCAAGATTTGCAAACCTCTATCAGGTTATTCATCTTGTTTTCAGATTTATTCTCTACTTACTTGTTCTGAATTGGTTGTATAATCTTAAAAAATGGTCATATATATTTCTTCCATGACTCAACTAGCCAGAAAATCTTAAATTCAGGCAATAAATGTTTAAAAGAAGCTACACCTATTTACCATAGTTTTCCCCTGCAACACACACATGATACAAGACTAAACTATGATCATGTAAGACTGATTTCAAGTACTTCTATCTCAAATTTAGCATCTTTGAGTTTATTATCAAGCCATTCATACTAATCATAAACTTGTTTTAAGTCTGTTTATCTCAAATTTAGTGTCCATAAACTTATTTTCAGCCCGCGAACACTTACAGAGACTGCCAGAATTTTGCAAAAGTGAAAGCATTTTATCTAGAATTTGACAACTGAGAACTTATTATCAGGCCATGAACACTAATCATAAACTGGTTTTAAGTCTGTTTATCTCAAATTTAGTGTCCATAAACTTATTTCCAGCCTGTGAACACTTACAGAAACAGCTTCATTCTAGTCTGGAGGTAGTTTATTTTAAGATAAATTGCCAAGTAAAATGATCTTGCTACATGGACAGATCGTTTCACTACTTTTAAGTCATTTTTGATAGATTTAAGTGTGTATATCTTACATTTTGGCCAAGCTGTTTTGCAGTGTGTATATAGCGCCAGAATTGGATATTTCCTGAATAGTCTATGTCAGAAATATTATAGTAATATTTTCAGCCTTACAGTGAACAACTGTTTATAGTATCTTTCAAAGGATTCCATCAAACCATTATACTCTCATAACTTTGATTTGTATTCACTGTCATTTGTTTTCATAGGCTGATTAGTCAGGTGACTATCGACCGATATGGGTTTTTCCGTGTTCGATGCCGATACCGATTAGTACTAAGCATTTTCCATAATATAAAAATATAAAAGTTAGAAATATTTGTATTGTAATGGCACCAGCGCAAACTGCGGAGTCTCTAAAGTTCTCCAGGTTTGTCAGAAAATGTACAGGGAACACTGCACTGGGTTCGTCACCTGCTTGTTTCTATGGATACGCCATTGCTCTGCCTGGAATGTTCCACAATATGACATTATTATTTATTATTAACAGCTCTACTTTACGTTTATTCAATCAGAGGTGGTTTTAGAGCTCAAAAAACCTAGAAAAACAGGCGTTCTTACTGTGAGCGGGGTCGCCTCTCCACAGATCTGACCTGTAACTTGGGCTGGTTTGGTCTCCATGAAGATAGAAAGGTTTAATGCCATACTGCGAAACATTACAGACCAAGCATAATCGTAATTTAGTTTACGCGCAACTATCAAATCTCAAAGTTACAATTATTTAGGAAGAAAAAAGAATTTAGAAAAAAAAATTTGTATAACCTTTATTTTAGACTTTCTGAAATTCATGTGTTTCTTGCGTCAGTTCGGCAGCTCGGATTTCAGCTCTACCTACGACGTAAATGCTTCTGGACATATTTGAAACGCGCTCTTTCTACAAAATCCTACTTGTAAAACATACACCGCAAATCGAATCTAATCCAATGATTTTTTTTTTCATTTGGACCAAAAAAACACATTCCCAAACCAAACCAAAATAGCGCTTTTTGAAGAGCGGGTGAGTCATAAAGAGAGACCGAAAACCTCCCTGAATGACTCATGAGATGTGGAAATGGGCCGTTATTATTGGAGCCAGTGTAATAGGCCCAGAACAATACAGGTGATGTTTAGTTCAGACTACAGACCACCAATAGTCCCACTGTCACACCCAACATTAGTCACTATGTTCGGATGACACAAGAGAAAATATACTCACTCAGAACCAATCAAAACCCAGAAAATCGTACCCACCCAACTCTAGGCCTGTCACAAACTCTAAATATTGTTCCCTAAATGATAAATGGAACAGTCATTTCTTGGAGTCAATATCTGCTGTGTTTGTAATAGTGTACGGTTATTTTTCTGTTTGACAGTAATTCCCTGAGTGTGTGATGCTAACTGTAGGCATGCTCTGTCTGTTACTCAAGTTTAATACGCTTTAATCTGAGCAGAAAGAGCGGACGTAGCTGGAATTGTGACAGCTGAGGTTAAACAAGTCTCGCAACATTAGTCACACGATAGTTTTTCAGTTAGTCACTCGAACCTTTTTGCTGGAAATCAAATTCAGGAAAAGGATCGTGAACGCCCTTATTGATCACAGGCTCTTGAAAATGTGTTATTTAATTTTTTTATTTTTTGTACATTATTATCAGTGTTGGCTAATGTGTGCATTGTGTCACCGTGGTAACTACTGAACATTCCGTCGTAAACATACAATCAGAACACCCCCAGCATGATGTCACTGCAAAGTATTAATAAGCTGGCCTTTATCAGTAGGGCCCGGCCGATATATCGGTTGGCCGATATTATCTGCCGATACAGGCTCTTGAAAAACATATTGGCTATCGGCCTAAATCTCGCCAATATGGGCCGATATTCCACATGGACATGTTTTATTGTTATAAAGCTCAGACTCTCTATATTCTGCCAATTTAATCCAAGTTACAGACAGATAAATGTCCTGATATGTGGTGCCGCATCAGTATTTATCTGAGGAGTCTGTCTGTGTCCCTGAACGCATCGCCATGTGCACATGTTTACACCCACAGCCATAGATTCATGTGCACAACAGTGAGATTCTATTCTCTTTACGGACGCTCAGTTTGAGTCTGGATTAAAAGAACAGTTCTTGGTGCAGACTTGTGATCTGAGAGGAGCCTGTGTGAGTGTTGAAATGTGTCGGTTTTGAAGCTCGTTTTGGTTCTTTCTCATTGGTTAGCGATTAGCTGCTGTAGCTCGCACACATAAACAGGCTGTTTTCTCTTCTATTAGCGACTGTAAAGTGACTATAGTGGCCGTATATATGTTACTGGACACACACTGATATGTAAATGAGCTGTGAATAGAAGAGTGAATTATCGGCATTTAGCAGATCATTAATTACCGCGGTGCACACGCACTAAAAGCTAATAGCGGTAGTTTACGTACAGTACTTGCTTTACTGGTTAGAATATCATACAAAAATGCCAATAGGCCGACCTGCTGTCTTTACATATAGATATAAAATATAGATAAAAAAATAAAGAGGCAAAATAACACTAAATGTCGCCTAAATAAACCCAAATGAAAATGTAATAGAGCCAAACCTAAGTTTTATAAACAATTGAAGATTTACAGTGAATTTTTACGTCATAAATATATCAGCGATTATATCGGCAGCTCCAACTCCCATTTTATCGGTATCATATCGGCTGCAACAAAATCCATATCGGTCGGGCCCTATTTATCAGTGATAGGAGTGACTTATTCAACGTTCATGTCTCATTCTGCTGCAGCCCATGTTTTTTTAACAATATTGTACATTTAGAATATTTTTGGCGCGTCATCCTGTTCAAGGTGATTGTGTCAGTGACAAAGATTCGTTTCAGTATTATTGTTTATGTCTCTAACAGATCACTGTTATCGTAGCCAACCCAGCGCCTCAGCTGATTGGTCAACTCAACTTCACTTTCTGTTCTTTGTCAGTCACAATAACTACTGCTCGGTCTCGCTCCGTTTCAATTTCAGGAAAAGAATAACAAACATATCAGCATGAATCAGCACTGAGGAATCATATCAAAGAAATCCAGTGTTTGAATGAATCTTTAGAAAACAAGAAAAGTGTGCTACAGGTTGCACTTCACTGTACGATTCTATGAAAACACAAAGTTGAAACCATACTGTTTAAGATTATAGCCAAAGGAACAACATTTCTATGGAAACAAGCTGGTGGAGTCTCCCCTTCACACAAATAAGAGTCATGTTTGTGGAGATGCAAGCCCGACTTTGTTCGACATTGTTCTTCCAGTGCAGTAAAAGCATGATTTTTTATCCTAAGCTAATCTGTTTGCGGTTTAAACTAGTGTGTGTTACAGACACTGACACGAACTTGTTTCTCGAGTGAAAAGGTTAAACTTATTTTAGCTGTTTCCATGTGATCAGCTCCTTCAGTTACAAGCTGCAACTAATGCACCTGTGACTGGAGGCCTCTGAGTCTTTTCTGTGACATATTCTACATTTCTGTTCACGCTTTAAAGGTTTGTCCATGTACGACCTTGTATGTACATGGGTGTAAAGATATGAAAACATAAAAGAAATATGGTTTAATCCTTGACCATTTTTTGGCTAAAAGTTACACAGTGAGGATTTAAATTAATAAAACATTGGAGGGAACAGGATTCAAACCCCAAACCTTCTGGACTAATGGTTCTTGAAGTTATTTTCTTTTGTCATTGAGTATAACACCGTATAGGACTTTTCTAACATCTGAATTGACAGCCTATGAATGAATGAACAAACCACTTTATCAAAATTCAAGACATCGAAATTTCCCTACATCTTTCTTTCTCGCAGGTGTTTTGAATCCTAAAGAAAACCATGAAGTTCGAGAAAAGCTTCAAAATGCACCCGTACCTTCACCTGGACACTCCTTGATGTCCGTAAATCCGTTCGGTGTCTCCGTTGTCCTCTGATGGTCTGTACGCGTTGCTTCTGTGGTAGTAGTATTTGTACTGGTTGTAGTATTTGTAGTAGTTGTAGTAGTAGTAGTAGTATTGGTAGTGCTGGAGCTCCCCCCATGGTCCGGAGGTTCTGGGGAGTTGGGAGCTGCTCCTCGCTCCTCGTCCATGGGCTCAGGGCTGCTCGGAGGAGGAGGAGCTGGAGGGGCCAAAGATGGAGCCTGGAGGGATAAGAACACGAGATATACTTATAAACTCAACATATACAAAAGGATCCAGTATTAGTGGTAGTACTGTAGTACTGTAGCATTGTAGTATTGTAGTATAAGTTCTTGAAAGCATGAAAAACAGAACTAGATCTTTTTAAACAGTTTGCAGTGGTCCAAAATGAAAATTGAAATGAAAATTCCTAACATCAAAATGATTCACCTCCTTGAGTTTGTAAGCACATTTCACAGGGCGGAGCGGAGTTTTGCAGTATTACTAATAGAAGTGGGACATTAACACGTTAATTATGATTAATTAAGTACAAAGAAAGTAATGTATTGAAAAATATTAACGCATTTATCGCAGCTTGCCAAACAACGCTGAACGTTTGTCAGTGCACCATGCCGTGATACGACAATTATACTGACGCCCACAGTTCTGAATATGTTGTATGTATGTATGTATGTATGTATGTATGTATGTATGTATGTATGTATGTATATTCCGAGCATGGCAGGAAAGCGCTCTGGGTTTGGTGGACGGTAAATTTCTATTCAAACAACAATGGAAGTATTGACAAAGATGTTGTTTATTGCAAACTGTGCAGAAAAGAGTTTGCATATCACAGAAGCACCGCAACCCTACGATACATTTTAAATGCAAAACATGTCACAGCGAGCACAGAAACTGCTGGAGCTGCTGGTGGGAGCAGTTCTGGTCTGAGTACAATCAAATGGTGTCAGTGCAACTCGAACAAATGACGGGCTTCATGAGTCCACTAAAATTCATTTACGTAAAATAAATGTTGCTTTTGAGGCAAATATTGTTATGCGATTAATTAAGATTAGTTAATAATCAAGTCCCACCCCTAATTACTAATAACAACTAGCATGCTAACAGCCCTACAGCATTACTTCCTGTTTCACGGACGTTAAAAACACTTTATACTTAGACGCAGACATCACAGTGTTCTCATAAGGTCCCTAAGAGCTGTTTCTACGTTACACTTTACATTTACAAATCCGCATACTTAAGATGACTCCTTCTCTCAAACTGAAAACACGCTGGTCCACCTTGTGATGTCATGTGGTAATACGGGAAAAGCTCCACTGTGTTTTTCAACTCCATACAACCTCGTTAGAATCATTTGGATGATTTCAGACCTGGAATTGTCTATCTTTACTGAACTAAAGGTAAAAAAAAATTAGCTGATCACTTGAAAACTTCAACTTCATGACATCATAAGGTGGAGCAGAGCATGTTGAGCTTTGGAGATGTAGACAGACTAATAATGCAGGGTTACTCCATCATATGTGAATGAAACAAAACACAACTCCAGGTCTTTTTGAGGAGGTAACGGCTTTATAACCTGAAAGTGTAATTTTCGCGTAATTTTGGAGCTTTAACTTCTGCCTTCTCTCCTTCTATGCTCCGTGAGATATTAAAAAACATGTTTACAATTTTGTCATTATTAGTCCTTGCTTATATTTGACCTGATCTGACTAATAGGGTGTGTGCAAATACAGACACAGGCTCAGAGGTGACAGAGGGAGGAGTAGACTAGACCTGAGCCAGTACGAACAGCTCCCAGCTATTAAAATAACTGTGATCCACTTTACACTAAAACTCTGCTATCAAACTACCCCACTAAACACACACACACACAGAGGGCAAGCGTCTCAACATGTGGCCCGCGTTCTAAACTGGGTCATGGGAGAACGAGTGCGGAGCTAAAATTGCAACACGAAAAAATGAGGAGCGTGAGTTAGGGACGGTCTGTAGAACAACATAAAAGACCGGTGTACTGACTAGAATGGTCAAAAGTATAGAAAATCAGATTTGAACATTTGAACAAGTGTCAGTACTGAAAAGTTTTACATGAACAGGAAAAAACTGAACCTTTACAGGACAGTTTTTGAGTTATATGTGATCAGACTAGATGGTAACATAAAGGAGTGTTGGAAATGACTATAAGAGCTTTGGTTTATATTATCATTTGGTATCGAAATTTGTATCGAGTCTCGTTATTGTTTTAAAAAATTTAGTACCGTGACAACACTACATACTATTAATAATCTAATGAGAATGTGTGTATTGACAAAAAAAAGTCAAAATGCACTAAATATGTCATAAAAGTCACTAATGTAACTATAATACCTGTAGTTCTGAAGTGCATGGGGTTCTTGTATGAGTTTATCAGTTCATTTTTCAGGTTTTTCTAAAATATAAAAGCTCCTGGATGGGTTTAAAACGCTGTGTTCTAAGTTTAAAACATAAATTGCAAATCTGTCATAACTGCAACTTGTTTTTTCTTCAGATGGTGCAGCTCTAAAAAGCGCACGCCTCCAATCCAAACCAAAATTGCGCATCTTGAAGAGACAAAATAAACTGAAGATGTTTAAAGAAGAGTTAAATGTAAGAATAACAAACTGATGCAGCGGTATGTAGCCTAAGGCAAAGGCATTTTGTTTCATTGTTTAAGTCTAAGAAAACGGAACGGTATAAAACTGAAACAATTCTGCAGGGTTCTATTACAGTAAATGTGTCTTTCTACTGAAGGGGCGTTTTGACAGCAGCACGATCAGATAAGCTCAGCTCTCTTTATGAATAGGCCAATGCAGTTCGTGTCACGTGCCAATGCAGAGCGCGCCCCCGTCTCCAGGGCTGCTCAGCTGGACAGCTGTGTGCGCGCTCTCGAGACTAGCGACGCACTCTCTGCCCTGAAAGTTTACACAACTTTATTTGTGAGAAAAACGTGATAAAATAACCGCAACATTCACACACGGGGACTCGGGGTGCACGAAGGGTTTGAATTAAACGCATTTTGAAGCGCAGTTGTGAAACTTTTGGCAGAAAAAAACATCAACAAACCCAGATAATATTGGAGTGGGTCCAAGTCTGTGCACACTCACGTTTCAGAAACTACTTCATATGAACTTTTTTGCACCGTTTCTCCTGCTCTAATCGTCCCAAATGTGCACAAATCACTTCTCTAACTCCTGCAGAAAAGAAAAACAAACCCGTACCTTATCGGAGGCTGAGCGCGGTGCGTCGGGTCTGGGCTAATTCATTCTTCGGCCGCTCCAGGTGGACACTTCGCCCTTGGAGCCTTTACAGACCCAAATTCCTCCACCACAGCCGCAGCTTCGCACGAACCCAAGCCTGCTCCTCGGTGCAAACTCTCGCTCCTAAATCCTACAGAATTCAGCGCAGAACCACCATCGGACCAAACTTTTCTGCCCGCCTCGAAACTTCTTACTCCCGGCTCGCCTTGCACTCCTCCAGATGTGTCGGTGCAGTCGGCTCTCTCCAAGCGCTTTGTCCGCGCTCCTAACGTCTCCAATGCGCCGAACTCGTGCGTAACTCGCTCCAAAACTGGTGAAAAGCGCCAGTGGCCCCGTGCGCTCGGCTTGTTGTCTCCCTTACCTCCCCTCGCAGCCTCTTGCCTGAGTTTGCAGTGCAGTTATTGGACAGGAAACTCCAGTCAGCGAGATTGCGCTTCCTCCGGGCTACAAACTAGTTGGGCTGAGCTACGCTGTCATATAATTAGCCGCTAACCCGAACCAGACACGGCACTAACACGGACTAAGCTTTCATCAGGAATTACGAGCCCAAACCATATGTTTTTACAATAGGGCTCCAGCGCCTCGGAATAGTCTGTGCGTATATACTTGTGCATCATAAGCGTGTACTTAACACTTTCAACCGCGCGCACATAAAGTTTGGAGACTGTTGATAGTCATGTCTGTGGTCTCAAGCACTGGGTACACGATAACTATATATAGGCCTAAAATATGAACGGTGATGCTTGAATTTCCAATTACTTTTATGGGTCATTTTCATTTTTTGGTCCAAATTATTGTACCGTTTTTATAGGCTTATGTAGGCTATTATATCTATCTATCTATCTATCTATCTATCTATCTATCTATCTATCTATCTATCTATCTATCTATCTATCTATCTATCTATCTGTCTGTCTGTCTGTCTGTCTGTCTGTCTGTCTGTCTGTCTGTCTGTCTGTCTGTCTATCTAGGTAAAGTAAAAGAAGGCTAGTAGTAGTAGTAGTAGTAGTAGTAGTAGTAGTAGTAGTAGTAGTAAGTACACAGCAAAAACTGGAAGGTTAAAAGTTCAGAGTAAATTATTTCAAAGCTGTTTTTAATATAAATGTGTTTTTGTTTTTTAATATAAAAAGTCAAGTTGGGATTATTTGCCAGAGTTGATGTGGTTGTGGTTGGAAGTTAATTTAGCTTCTCCAAGTGTTCATTCAACTTCCCCTAGTGTTAATTTGGCACCTCCACCCACCACTTCAGACTCAAGAGAACATCAGTTTTCACCAGTTTTGCACATAATTTCATCGTAAATGAACTAAAATGAAGTGTACAAATAAAACACCTGTGTGTGCTGTTTAGCTAAATCCGGATAACCCTGCAAAGTGTTATCCATTTACTCTCAACACATTAATATAACTCTTGATTTTGGGGTTAAACAGGAGTTTTGCTCCAGTGTTACTTAACTGACATTTCCAAACTTGTTAAATTAACTAGAACAGACTGGACTCATATAAACCGTGAGAAAATGTTAACTTGATTCTGTGAGAGTCAATTTGAACACTTCACTTTTTGCTGTGTAGATTTATACTTCATTACACCGTCCTTCATTTATGTATTTATTTTGGGAAAGTTAGCCGTTTAAATTCTTTTACTACGAAACAGAGTATTATCCATAGTGACAGTGCAATCACAACAGAAATAACAACAAATTTGCCCAAAAAGGAGGAGTGGGAAGAGGAAAACTTATTGAATCCCACTTCCTCTTCTAATTTAACATGAGCTTTCTTTTGCATTCCTCAGACATTTTACATTACACCATAAGAACTATTTACAAGTGAGGACAATGAGTCACTGTTACAGCACAGTAAATATTGAAAAAACAAAGCCAATAAAGTATCTATCTCTCGCTCTGTCACTCTAGGTTTAGTTTAGTTTATTGGTTTATCAGGGACAATGCACATAAAAACATTCATCTACACAAAGAGGTCATATGTTTTTACCAGGTTATAGCAAAAATAGCTAAATTGCTCATTTCCACCTTCAGTCCTGGGACAGGTTGGTGTCATGAATGGCGTACATGTCAATAAAATACAATGTATATTAACACAATCACTCATCCACTAAAAAGTAAAACTAGTCTCAGTCAGTCTCGGTCACCACATCCATCCGCTATTTACATATTTATCATTCATGTTGCTGGATTCATCAGGGCAGGTTTGGTTAAAGCCGTTGTTTGGTCAAGCATGCAAACATTTCATAATTGTACATGATATCATTTCATGTGGGAGGCTGTTCCAGAGGCGTGTGGCTCTATAGGAGTATGACGACTGACCAAAAGAGCTTCTGTGTCGTGGATCACTGCCCTCTCCTCTGGCTGTGGACCGTGGGGCTCGACAGGTCTTCTCTGAAGTGAACACTGCAAACACTCAGTGAGGGAGCAGCATGATTTTAAATAAGGTTAAACGTTTGATTCAATTTAAGCAAGTTTTCAAAATTTAACCATTTATATTTGACAAGTATGAGCAAGATTTATCTATCTATCTATCTATCTATCTATCGAGTAGAAGAAAGCTAGTAGTAGTAGTAGTAGTAGTAGTAGTAGATTTATACTTATTTACACTTGTTAAAAGATAAAACATAGGCCTACACTGCAAAAAGGCCTATCAAAAATAAGAAAAAAATACCAATTTTGAGGTAAAAATGCCGATTTAAGTGAAATTATCTGGCAGTGCAATAAGAACTTTTCACTTACCAAGTTTTCTTAAAGCAAGACAAAATACGAATCTTGTTCTAAGCAGAAAACACTAGTTTCAAGTATTTATGGCAAAATTTTTCACCTTATTGGTTTGAGAAAGAAGTTAAAGAGGCTTAACCTGGCTTCATTTAATCTAAAAAGTGCTTAGAATAAGTTGTAAAATCTAGATAAGATATATCAGGATGGACTATCTTGAAACAAGTAAAAAAAATCTCATCTTATTAAGTAAAAAAATCTTAAAATTGATCTTTGAAGATGAATCTGCTTAATTCAAGTCAGTTTAACTATGCTAGAAAATCCTTTTTTGCAGTGTAATGCATTATACAACATGATGTGAAGGATGGAGCCAAAACCCTTCAGGGGCTTAACATGTAGTCCCCTATAAATCTAAATATTATAATAAAATACTAATGAAACTGTACAGAATGCATGTATTTGTATGTTAGATGTTCCATTAATATAAACAGATAGGCCTACATCAAGCTGAAAAGGAAATACTGTATGGAGAAGTTATTCAGAAGCAGGCATTGGAAAGAGGTTTTAAAGCGACAAATGGTAATATATCGTAGTAGCAGTAGTAGTAGTAGTATCATTGTCAGTATGTGTAGGCTGTAATGGAAAATAATAGCACCCAGATGAAGTTGATGTGATTGAGATGTTACTTTTCCATTAAGATTGCAGGTCTGAAATCATCTAAATGATTCAAGTGAAGGCGTATGAGCACTTCCTGTCAGGATTTGTGTGTTAAACATGTGGGAATGAAACAAAACACAACTCCAGGTATGTTTGTGATGAGGAAACATTAGACTATAGATCAGAAAATAAGTAAATAGTAAATAGAGTAGACATTTAATTAGAGTTAGAAATAGTAGTGCTATTATTGGTACTGCTTTTTGAGAACGCTTATTGAAGTACACTGATACTTCTACTTCATTCTCCTCTGCCCTGCACTGATTAGAAAAAACACTTTTCTTCTCATGAATTTCAGTAGCTGCTCTTCATGTTCTTGTGAATTCATGACTGATTAGGAGCCTTATATTCTACAGTGGTGAGGTGCAGCTGTTTGGCCCATGTGAGCCGTGAGTCAGACTGTTACTAGAATAGTTCAGGCTACAGCCACGTTTACTGAAAGTGTGTAAACATATACACACAAACAGTGAGTCAGGACCATATAAAACCCCATTAGAGAAATAACAGCAGCATACACCGTGTTTACACTAGGAGAGGATAATGATTTGAGGTGTTAAAGATGCACTATGAGTCTGCTGCCAGTGTTTTCTCATGCTTTTGCTTTAGTTAGATAGTTAGAATATTCCACAGTATGGCATTAAACTTAATCTCTATGGATACAAGTAGACAAGGCCAAGTTCCTTACCTGTCCAACCAGATCCACTTTGACAAAACTTTACAAAGAGAAGAGGATCTGGAGCTGTGTCCTCCCTGGTTTCAAAGTGCGTGATTGACAGGCGGGTTAACCAATCAGAAAGACGCGTTTGCATCAGAAAATAAATAAATAAATACATACAGTAAAGGACTGAGAAACAATGTGGATTTTCTCAGAATCAACTAAAGCACCAAGCTATTACCGTATTTAACGGACTATGAATCGCTCTGGAGTATAAATTGCACCAGCCAAAATATGCTCAATGAAGAAGAAAAGAACATATATAAGTTGCACTGGACTATACATATATAAGTCACACTTTTTGGGGGAAATTTATTTTTATAAAATCAAAAACCATGAACCGAGATTTTATCTTGAAAGGTAAATTATAGTCATAACAATAGAACGTAACATATGAACAGTTATTCAGACAACTACAGCATGAACATCATAACAGAATAAGCTTACCAAACTCTCAATCTCACTCTAAATCACTACTAAATCTGTTGAATTTCATCCTTGGTGTCACTTCTGAGCAACTCTGCGACCTTCAGAGGTAAACGGAGCGCCGCTTCCTTTTCTGCGTAGCCGTCATCAGACTCTGCATCAGTTCCAGTTAGAATTATTCCGGCTTTTCTGAATCCTGACAGGATGGTTTCGGGTGTCAGTGAAGTCCATGCTTTGTCGATCCATCCAATGACTTCCAGGAAAGTTGCATGGCGCACCATCCCCACCTTTTGCCAGTCCCTCACAAGTTTCTCGCTGACTCCAAACTTTCATTCTGCTGCTTGGTTACCGTCTTTGGCTGCATATTTTGCTACTTGCAGCTTGTAATCTGCAAAATATGATTTTCTTTTTGGGGCATTTGTGTTCAGTCGTCGCAGTCGTCTTTATACGTTTCAGTGGTACAGAAGTAATGGTGCAATCGACTGACATGATACCAGACAGGACAGTGGCCCTTTCTGCAGCCGAAATGCACAGTAG
Organism: Odontamblyopus lacepedii; assembly: GCA_034769755.1. Taxonomy (NCBI): domain Eukaryota; kingdom Metazoa; phylum Chordata; class Actinopteri; order Gobiiformes; family Gobiidae; genus Odontamblyopus; species Odontamblyopus lacepedii. Next base: position 14,344,220 of record CM068346.1, on the reverse strand, counting down.
AGGATGAAGTGACAGTGTTACAGAAGTAATAGTAGTAGCAGATACAGGCACACAAGCCTAGAGCGCCCTCTTAGTGTAAAAAAAATTTAATATATAAGTCGCACCTGAGTATAAGATGCAGGACCACCCAAACCATGAAAAGAAGTGCGGCTTATAAAAATACGAGACTTATCTCAGGTAAAAGACGTTATATATTTTGTTCTGAATCATACCCTGAGATGTCTTCCACATTTGAGAGCCATCTGATACAAATCAGCGCCTGTGGTCTCACTTTTGAACAGAGGTTTTTTATGCTCTATGGTCCAGTTCCAGAGTCTCCTGGATTTGAGCAGAATGTAGAAGAGACTGGCTGCCCAGGAAACCAAGTTACACATCAGTCCTGTCCGCGGGTTTCAGCATGGTGCCATTTTGAGGACAGCTGACTATTCAAAAGATCTAATATTTAGTTCTGAATACTTAATTTCTATGGCAACAATCTTAACTAATCAGTCTGAAACCCATGGATATGGCGAAGCGACTCAGGCCACGTTAAGTTCTTCAGTGTTTTAACATCTGTATTTCAGTAAATGTGTAAGATAAGTTTGATGTCATACAAAGCAAAAACATCTCCATGGAGACACGAAGGTGGACCCCAGAAAACCTCTTATACACAGTAAATAAAGTTCCCACATCCAGCTTTAATTAGGTCTGCAAAACAGTTCCTAAGCATGTGACTGTGAAATGAAGCAGCCTGTCATGTGCATGGGGACAATCCTTCAGCTTTTCATCTGGGTCCTGAAATGGTGCTTATAATGTCGTTCCAACTATGTCAGCTCTTTATGGTCAGATTGTGTTGAAATAAAGCTTTGATTAAAGTCTAACAAGCCGCAGATAGAGCAGTGCTTACAGTTAGCATCACACCCCTAAAGAATGTTAATGATCAACTGCAAAGTATCAACATGACATCTCATAATACTTCTGTAATGGGTTTAATGGAGCGCAGAGAACTGAGCCCAAATCATTAGAAAAGGAGCAAAGACATTAAAAAGATATAGGGGCACTTATGAAATTATAGACGCAGATTTTAGTGTTTTAGAAGGAAATTATGTTCAAATATTGTAACTAGAAGCCCAACAAAGCCTTGCATATTTACGATGAGTTCAACAGAAAACACCCTGTCCCACCTTATGATGTCAGGATACACATACAGGATGCTCCATACACCTTCACGAGAATCATTTGGATCATTTCAGCGAGAAAATTTGTAATACATTCTCATTTTATCTCATCTGGATGATTGTCCTATTGTGTGGTCTAGAGCTGCCAACAAAGATCCGAACAAACTGCAGATCGTTCAGAATCGAGCTACAGGATGAGGTCTCAGATGCCCTTTCAGAACGAGTGTTAATGTCGTGCATAAGAGAAAGAGAAACTGCAGCCTTCAATTCAACTAAGAACATACACTGATGGTGAGCTGACTTATGGCAGGACAAGACTTTTTAACTATTAGCACTAACTACATCATTGTGAACTATATACACACAAACTCCAACCACTAGATTGGTTTCTTTCTTAATTAATACAAAGCCAACATCATATTTTGTTTGTTCTTGTCTTTATTTATTATCGTTTGCTTATTTATTTCAATACATACAGCTCTGAAAAAAAAGAAGAGACCTCTGCAAAATTATCAGTTTCTCTGATTTGAATACTTATAGGTTTGTGTTTGAGTGAAATTGACATTTTTGTTTCATTCTATAAATTACTGACAACAATTCTCCTAAAAATATTGTCATTTAGAGCATTTATTTGCAGAAAATGGCAAATGGTCAAAATAACGAGACCAGACCTCAAATAATGCGAAGAAATCAAGATCATATTCACTTTAAAACAGCACAATATTAATGTTTTTACTTAGGATGAGTTCAGAAATCAATGTTTGGTAGAATAATAATAATAATGATGAACAAAACAATGATGTTTTTTCTCCTTTTCCTCCTTAAATCAGGTTTGGTTCAGGTGATCACCTCATCAGTGCCTCATGAAGCAGAACGGCCGTCACACAAGTAGAGAGGCTGATTTCAGAAAAAAAATGCAGTGGTCTCTTATTTGTTTCTAGAGCTTTATATCACAAAAAAAATTAACTACTGCCTGGTGTCTATTCACTCATACTCTGGCTCCTTAAAGAACAAACCTTCCGCTAAACTGTGTAGCCGTAGTCTGCACCATAGCCCTAAACTGTGTTACACTGTCATGGGTGAGACTGACTTGTAGTTTGGTTCTGTCCTTGCACAAAGTCTGGAGGTTCTCACAGCTGCAGCCCCTTAACAGACACAGGTATAACACAAGACAAGTCTCCTGTGCTCCCTTTGCTTTGCCTAAACCAAGAACGAATGCACTGAAGAAAACTTTTATATACAGAGGTGTTTTTCACTGGAATAAGCTGCCTCAATGGTGCTTGCACAATCATTTTGCTTTTAAAAAACATCTCAAGAAAGCAGAAAAAACTGTGATGAACTGATGTATTTGTGTATTTGTGTGATTTTATGATGAGAGTGGACTCCAGGAAGAGTAGTCTGTACAACTGCAGAGACTAAAAGAGCGTTTACACTAAAACAAATCACTGTATCAACGTATTGGAAATGATTTGCGTCCACACACATCGTGTCTGGATCACCAGAAACACTAGTCACATGACTAGGCTGGCATCACGGCGTCACCATGTCAGGACACCATGAGTTTGTTTAAACTTTTCTGTAATAGCGTCACATGCCCAATGCCACGAACCCAGCGAATTAGGAGGGCACAAGTCACAGTGAAGTGGTCCAATAAGAACAGCAGCTAGAGCCCCGACGTCAGCATATCAGTGTTTTCATACATCCACACAGCGCCGGATCAGATCCGTTCTCAGGCGAATACCTGGGAACTGGCGTATCCAGATCATTCTGTCTCCGGAGCTGTTTTCTGTCGGATTAGTTTGGACGAACACTGCATCCGCAACGAAAATGACCCGAATACGTACTAGTGTGGACAGGGCCTAATGGGGATCCTTAAAGAAACAAATTAACAGTATCTCTACACATCAAACACTGGAGGGTTAAAATTTCAGGATAAAACATTTGTTGATGTTTTTAACTCAGAAAGTGTTATTTTAACAATTTGAAAGTTAAATGGGGGTTTGAGTTGGGGTTATTTGCCAGAGTTGATATGGTTGAAGTTCATTCAACTTCCCTTAGTGTTAGTTTGGCATCTCCCACCCATCACTTCAAACTCACATGAGAGAAGACCAATTTGAACCAGTTTTGTACATAATTTCATCTTAAATTAACTAAAATAAAATGTAAAAATAAAACACCTCTGCGTTGTTTAGCTAAATCAGGATAACCCTGATAAGTGTAATCCGTTTACTCTCCAAATGTTAATATAACTCTTGATTTTGGGGTTAAACAGTAACTTTGGTGCAGTGTTAATTAACATTTCAGATTGGACTCATATAAACCCTGAGGAAATGTTAAATGGATTCTGTGAGAGTCACTTTTAACTCTCCACTTTTTGCTGTGTACTGAACTAAAGGTATAAAATAATGAGAACTTCGCACATCATTTGTTTGAAACGGGTGCGTTGGAGAAGAGGGAGCAGCTCCAGAACATGGAGAAAAAAAACCCGCACACCGTCTTACTTGCAAATTGTGAGATTTATTAGGACCTACTTCAACGTTTCGGCACTAGGCCATTTGCCTGATGAAGGCCTAGTGCTGAAAAGTTGTAGTAGGTCCTAATAAATCTCACAATTTGCAAGTAAGACGGTGTGCGGGATTTTTTCTCTACTGTACTAAATGTAAAAGGAGCTTTTAGTTTGAAAACTATCGCTTCATGACATCACAAGGTGGAACAGAGCATTTTGAGCTTTGGTGATATAGACAGACTAATAATGCAGGATGTGTGAATGAAACAAAACACAACTCCAGACATGACTTAACGCTCCCGAGGCTGAATGTGATTGGCTGTTCGGTGCAGACCTGTGTTTTTTATGGGCACCTCTCTGTGTGAAATCATTGGTTATGAGTTTCAACTACAGGTTCAAAGAGAAAGTTGAGCCTGACTCATAAAAGTGAACAGCCTTTTCTCCGGGTCCTACTCCATAACTTACTGTATCAGAGCTCAGGGGACGTTTTAATTGAAGCTTTACTCTGCTTGTTTAGATTACAGATGTGCACGTTCTTATGGGACGTGTATGGGACGTTTTAGATGACTGTGATATAATTTATCAAAATAACACAACTTCTGTCCTCCACCCACTCAGTGTTATCTAAAACCGTCTGTGAAGGTTTATTCTCCGCTGTCCCTTCAGAACATCTGACCTCTCGACAAGAACTTTACTGGTTATTATTTATCTTTAAATGCATTCATATCAGTTATCCTGAATATCTCAAACAGTATTTCATTCCTTTCAGATCCTCTTAGAGTTTACGCCACACAGAACAGATATTTTTGTTATCCCGAGAGTCAAAAAACAAATGGGAAAACACTCATTTAAATATAAAGCTTTGACTGGAACAATCTTCCCTCATCGATTCACGCACTAACTTGTAATTGTTTTTGATCATATTATTGAATTTTGCTGTTCATCTTCTTGTATTTTATGGCTATACATTGAAATCTGTCTTAGTTTTTGTTCAAATTTGATTTATTGCATGTCTAACAGGTTTATTTGTATTTCTGTAGCCTACTGTCTGCCTTATTGTATCTGTCTTCTATTGTTGTGACCATGAGGACCCCCTTGAAAACGAGTTGGCGAAACATCTCAAGGGGCTTTTCCTCCAAACAAATCAATTTAAATGTGTCTGTTGTCATTTGCTCTTGTGCAGATTTTTAACACCACTTCTAATAGTACAGGAGATAAGCATGATTTTTGTTCCATGGAGCTACTTGATTTTGTTATTTGAGCAGTTCAATTCAATGTATTTTTATAGCCCAAAACCACAAGAGTAGTCAACTTGCAATATTACACGGAATTACAGTCCCTTCTACCTTCTGTTTGATTCCAGAAGAGTCTGAAATCGAATCAAAGAGCGTGAAAAACCTCTATACTAATTCTGGGCATATACTGTGGGATGTTTTGCCCTTTTTTGAGACGATTTTTCACTTGTGCAACTGTTTGTGTAGTATACATGGAGTAACGAGAAAAGATTAATACTTCACGACCAGCTCCCGATGGGCAATCGTAGATCACAAGAACATTAAACCTGTTTCGCATGAGGGTTTCGCATGGGTGAAGTAGTATGTATAGTGTGAGGACATGAATCGTGAGCTGTGAAGTTTTAAACCTTTCGATTTGGTCGTACAGTTTGAGCTGGGGTGAGTGAAATGATCGAAAATATCACACAGTGTTCGCCCGGCATAACTTGGGACAAACCAACCACAGCTACTAATTTGTATCTTGTGTCTCTCAAACGCAGAAGACATCACTCAAGAATGTGTATAATTCAAAACAAAATCACTTCTTTTACCTGAGATAAATAAGAGTTTGGAAGTCCTTTGCCTGCTGATTCTGCAAAAGTCTGTGCTGACTCAGCTGACTTTTTTTTACACGTCATCCGCTGTGTGGTTCCTGCGCTCATCGCCACTACAACTGCCGGTTTAAACCTCAGTCTGACCACGTTATTGTGTCCTCAGGCCAGACATTTCAACCACCTCGTGTGAATGTGGCGTATGCGTGCGTCACAGGACGGTGGGCGTGGACGATCACAGATGGCACAGATCAGCAGCCTCATTTCCGTCAGCATGCCCCAGGGCAGATCACCACCGTCAAGTTTGGAGAGCGGATGAGAATGAGCAGAAAACAGCACTTTAAGAAGGTCTGGTCGGGCTTGTAAAACGCAATTCAAGTCTAAAGTATTACAAGAAACTACTACTTTGCAGCTGATATCATCAACATTCCCTAAGGTGTGATGCTAACTGTAGGCATGCTCTGTCTGAGGTTTCTGTTTCTTTAATCTGATCTTTAATTCAACATAATCTGACCAGAAAGAATTGACTTAACTCCTGAAAATGTGAAAACTTTTCGGTTAGAGGTCCGCCACCTGCTTGTTTCTATGGATGTCACTGCTCTGCCTGGAATGTTTCGCAGTATGACATTAAACAGGTCTACTTTACATTGCTTCAGTTACAGTGGGATTAATAGTGCAAAAATACCTACCGTATTTTTCTGACTATAAATTGCACTTTTTTCAGCCCTTAGACCAAATATATGAATCCTATATATGAATCAAAAATTTAAAAAAACAAATCGTTAATTGTTTTTTCATTTTGGTTTTAGAGACAAATAAGAAAGAAAAGACTTGTTTTTTTTTTCCATTTTCTTTGGTTTTATATTGAAAAACAAACAAACAAACGATACACGGATTGTTCTCTATTTGGTTGTTTTTATTACTGATCACAGATGTTCTTCACACTTTTTTTTGGCCGTGTTTGATAATATAATGTGTGCATTGTGTCATCACCATGGTAACTTCTCAACATCCCACCATACACATACATAGAACACCCCCAGCGTCATGCCACTGCAAAGAATCAATCGTGATGGGAGAAGCTGAAGAGGCAGATATTTCTCCTGTTGTGGTGGATTTAAACACTTAAATCTATCAGAAAATGACTTAAAAGTAGTGAAATAATCCGTCCATGCTGTAAAATAACTTTGATTGTCTTAAAATAAACTATCTCTAGAATAGAATTACGAATCAAAACCAGTAAGTGGATAATACATCTGAAAACAAGATGAATAACCTGATATAAGTTTGAAAATCTTGGCCAGATCAGAGAAATTTGCAGAGTGATTGACACTTGACATTTGAGCGGAGTTATGAACGAGAAGGAAATCCACTCTTCCCCCTCGAGTTGTGTACTGCCTCTTTAGCCCCCGGCCTAGTTCTCTTCAGTACATGAACTCATAGAGGTCACCCCAGGGTCACGTTTACTCATCCTAAAAACAAAGTGATCTAGAGTCTTTTCCGTAACTCGCGTTAAACCGAGTGAATCATTTCCTGTTTTTATACCCTTTAGTTTCTCATAAAACAAAGCTAAACAAAGACCTTTGACCCCATTTTAATTTGAATTGTCAAATAGGCTGATGAATTGGTAAAAGTTGCGATATGGCGCTGTTTTCTGAGTTATGTTTTGTTTCATTCACACATGTTTAACACACAATCCCTGCACATTCTCTCAAACTGAAAACACTTTTGCCATGTGGTAATACAGGAAGTGCTCCATTGTGCTTTCAAACTCCGCACGCTTTCATTAGAGTCATTTGGGCAGCCCTGGAATCGCCGATCTCTACTGAACGAAAGGTAAAAGGAGCTGAAAAAGAGACCAGAAAACAGCGTCACATAACAACAACAACAAACATAACAAATTTTAACAATTTCATCCGCCAATTTAACTACTGTATTTTTCATGGTTTGGGTGGCGACATATATATTAGATTTTTCACACTGACAGCCCATAGACTAAATATATGAATCCTATATATGAATCAAAAATGAAAAAAACAAACTGTTTTTTCATTTGTTTTTAAGTTATTTTTCTTATTTTTGGTTCTATATTGAAAAACGAATGAACGAATGATCCATGGATTGTTCTCTATTGGATTGTTTTTATTACTATAACTTCTACTACTATAACTTGGTTCTTGGTCTTTGAGTTTATTAACTAAATTTCCCCCAAAATGTCCGACTTATATGTTATTTTCTTCTTCATTGTGCATTTTTTGGCTGGACTTATATACGAAAAATACGGTATTAGAATTAAATTATGGTTAACGGTCATTGCTTATCTTTGTTTTTCCTCATCCTCCCCTTCCCCCACTATTTATTCCACATTTCTTGCTTTCTCTGTTTGTCTATCGCTACTGTCTGTGTGTCTCTCTCTAGGTTTGTCCATATCCCGTTCCCTTTTCTCTAATTCGTCTCTGTCGATCTCTCCTTCTTTCTCTTTCCCCTCTCTCTTCTCCATCTGCCCCCTTCCTTCTCTCTATTTCTTTTCCTTTCCTCTGTGTGTGATTGATGTGCGAGGCGTGACAGGGCTCAGGGCTAATTCGCTGCTGCAAATCTTGTGGACAGCCTCTTTTCAGTGTAACGAGAGCATCACCTCCTCCTCTGTTTGGACAGGAGTCAGGTCCTCACACGGCTCTGACTTAAAGGCTGTGTTTAATGTACAACAAGTAAAAGGTTAGAGACACAGAGCTCTATGTGTTATTTCTATCAACTGCGACTGTACAATTTTTATGGTTTCGCTTTTATTTAATTTTTCGCTTTTAGGACTGATATGATCAAATTTTAGCAATTGACCTTGTTGTTGTCATGTTATAATCTCTGTGCAGCACCTTGGAAACGGTTTTGTTTGTAAAACGTGCTAGAAATAATTTGGATTTGGAACTCAAAGGTCCTAGATTACTCAAAATTGTCTTGTGAACTTTAAGCCATTCAAAAACATACCTGGAGTTGTGTTTTGTTTGAGTGACCCTTTATTATGAGTCCGTCTACATCTCCAAACCTCAAAATGTTGTGTTCCACCTTATGATGTCATGTAGTGGTACTTTTCAGCTCCTTTTACCTTTAGTTCAATAGAAATGTGCAATTCCAGGGCTGAAATCATCCACTTGATTCCAGTGAAGGTGTGTGGAGTTTAAAAACACAGTTGGAGCACTTCCTGTATTACCACATGACATCACAAGGTGGAACAGAGTGTTTTTGTGTGTTAAACATGTGTGAAGTAGCTTTTGTGCAGGTATTAAAGGTACTATGTAACTTTTTTCTGGTGAACGTTCTGCTTGGCATCAAATTTGTCAAACTTCATAGAGATTAACAGGTGAAACCATCAGACCAAGTTACAGGTCAGATCTGTGGAGAGGCATAACTCATAACCCTCATCGTATGAATGCTCCGCTGTTTGTGCAATAAAACATCCCGTGAAATGATAAAATAAATAAAGATAAATAAGGCATTCAATAGTTAGCCATAATAAAGCATGAAGAAACACTTAATTAATAAAGAAAAGATGCTTATTAATAGTTTAGTAAGAATAATTCAGGTTTAGTAACTACTTAATTAAGAGGTTAGAGATAAGAAAGGTCCATATGCCATTTTCTGATCTGTTATAGTTTTTCCTCATCCAAAACAGACCTGGAGTTGTGTTTTGTTTCATTCACACAAACTTTACACATTTCAGTGTTCGTCTCTCAAACAGAAAACAGTCTGTTCCACCTTGTGATGTCATGTGGTAATACAGGAAGTGCTCCACTGTGTTTTTAAACTCTATACACCTTCACTAGAGTCATTTGTGTAATTTCAGCCCTGGAATTGCCTATTTCTACTAAACAAAAAGTAAAAAGGAGCTGTTAACTTGAATACTACGACTTCATGACATCACAAGGTGGAACAGAGCATTTTGAGGTTTGGAGATGTAGACAGACTGACAATAAAGGGTTACTCAAACATGTGTGAATGAAACAAAACACAACTCCAGGTATGTTTTTGGGGACATAACAAGATTCTAACATAATTTACAGCTCACAGCAGTCAATTTTGTGTAATACAGGACCATTAATAAACTCTTTGTTCTTTATGAATGAAGAACATTATGCTAATATTTTGAATAATACATGAAACTATATAAATATACCTGAATCAGTAATCCATATGCCAGACGATAAAAAGCAGTTTTAAATGAACATAGATTAAGATCACATGAAAAGGAACTCTATATTTCCAACATTGTTCCAACTGTGTTTTAACATGTGGTCACTGACATCGCTCCAAAAGTCGTATATTGAGACATTCTGGGGGCTCGTCTGGTTTCTGAACTTGCGGCCTCTTCTGAAAAACCATCTTTTAGTATCTTTCATCTGGACTGCACAAGACGCCGCATTCAGAGCCAACGCGAAATCACATGTCCAGAGTGGGCGGGGCCAGAGGAGAAGGGGGCGTCGGCCTCAGACCAGTCAGAAAAGCGCAAGAAGAACTGAAACTTTAGCTATTCTAAGCATAACCCAAAACACTGTGCACACATATTACTGTAATCTTTTCTTGTTGATTGTTTTGGTGGTTTTCAGACAGAATCTGGAAGCGACTATACGGGAAGAAAAGAGAGAGGCAGAGGAAGAGAGAGGGAGAGATTGCGCTAACAGTGAAAATGTGGTTCCAATCAGTCACAAAGATGCTTTTGTTCAGCGCTGGGGCCCTCTCTGCTCCTCCACACCGCCACACATGGAGATATGCTCGCTCCCATCGCGCCTGCTGCCGTGTACTGGGAGAGAATAAGACGTCTTACCTGGGACATGAAGGGGGTTTTGTGCATGGGTGTCACAGGATTACAGATTAGGGGTGTAACGATATCCAAGTCTCATGATACGATATTGTCACTGTATAAACCTCATGGTACGATATTTATTGCGATATCGTGGGAAAGCTCACGAGATGGTGGGGAGGCTCACGATGTTACAATATTATTAGTGCTGTCCAACAATTATTTTTTCCAATCAGATTAATCACACTTTAGAATTTTGATTAGTCACGATTAATTGCAGCTAATTGTTCTTCATAAAAGACCAAAATATTTTGACAAAAATACAATTTATTATCAAAAAGTGATATTACTGACATTTTTCTATTGCTGGTAGTTTTGTTGACAACATTGCCGCGGGTTGTCATGTGCGGCTTGTTGTTGGTGCACAAGTAGCGTCCTTGCTGCTGTTGAATCAAGTTTTGCTTTAAGATGGTATTTTAAACTTGTGCTTCTATGGAAAGAGAGTTCTTCGCTGCAATATCTGCAAACTACCTCAGTTTTATCTAAAGTCGTGTATGGATAGACCTGATCACTGACCTAATAACCTGTGCCGCCTTTCAGGTCACCATCCGCGCTTACGATAGAGGAGCACTCAAAATAAATTGTGTGATTAATCTGTGTTTAAAAAAAAAAACATTAGTGCTATATTTTGTGTGTTTAATCGCATGCGTTAAAGTGTTAACATTGACAGCCCTAGATATTATACATAATAACAAGACTGACATTCTAAAATGCTTTGACCAGTTATTTGGGACAACATTTACTGTCATTAGGGATGTAACGATATCCAAATCTCTGTACGATATTTTCACCATATACATCTCATGGTACGATATTTATTGCAATATAAAAAACTGTGAATCTGCTGCTTTTTCCTCTAAAAATGCCTTCACAAGACTTAATCCAAAGAATTAAGAATTCAAAGTGCTTAGAACAGTTATTTCTTCATGTAGTCTGCACTGAAACAGAGCAAAGGATCATGGTCTATGTAGTTCCCTCTGTTTATTTTTAGCTATTTCTGCATCATAACTATAAGCAAAGAGACTTGTGATTCGATATATTGTGATGCTCCACCATACTATAGCGAGACCTTTGACAGTATATCACGATATTTCAGTTATTGTTGCATCCCTATTACACATAAAAAACATCCTGGTATTAATGATGACATAGACTTTTCTCTCTTCCTCAGGCCCATACTAGAAAATAATGCACCGATCTTTAACCTTTTGCCTTTATTTCACTGTCTGTGTGATGTTAGATCTTGTGCAGTTGTATTGTAACCAGGTTATGTTGTATCTGTTGTATCTGTCAGTGCTTATGTGATAGTCCTAGCTAGTTGTCAGCACTGGGCCTGACCCATACTTGCATTTTTCACATTTGTATTCTGCACAGTTTATTGTTGGTTTTGTAGTCACATGACCTGTTGCCCCTTTTATAATCTCCAACCCCCTGACGAAGACCAGTCGGGTTGAAATGTGTCAATGTCCCGCTTGAAATACAGGATTTTTATTTCTTCATTTTCTGTGCTGTGTGTTCACACATAGACATCAGTATAAGCGCGATCTATTTATGAGTTTTAAATTAAATCTGTTCATTCAGTCCCTCTAAAGCCTGGTGTCCACTGCACATTGTTTGTCTTATACGTTTTCTGGATGTCACTCTACACTATGTGAGGAAATGAAATGCTAAACCAGCCCACATGCACACTGCGATGAGTGAATATCAGATTCTCTCGGCTCTGCGTGGGATCATTGTAGTTGTACAGATCCAAAAACGTTCATTTTGTCTTCACGCATGTTATGTAAAGCAATCTGCGAGATCCCATGCAAATTGTGCAATAAGTCGTACATCGGTCATCGGATCGGAGAACAATTTCAAACGGTAGATCAGGGAGGTCAATGAAATCAGGAAATGGGGCACGGCATAGACTAAGAAAAGTGGGCTTAAGCGAGTGTGTCACCCGTAGCGTTCAGCATTCACAAATGAACCTCGTGATGCTTGCGATTATAGGAGCGAATTAGGAGCCAGGCTATATAGGATTTTTTGGATGGACAAAAAAAAAACACACACCAGGATCATGTAGAGCGGGTTAAAGCAAACATGTTAAAACCAAAATGCTGAGGCTCACAGCAGCAGTTACAGAGAGAGGGTCGACAATATTCCAGTGTAAGTCAATGGGGGCCAGGGTCAGTAGGAGCTGGAAGAGCCTCATGTGACTTTCCTATTTAAATATGTGCATTTATATATTCAGTCTATGGGGCATGGACACCATCAACCTCCTTCCACACACCCGGGACACCCTCGTCCAGAGACAACCTGGCGGCAACAGGTCCATTAGGTTGACCACAGACCACAAGAAGTAACAACTGCTCATACACAACACGTCAACTTCTACAACTTCTACGGTATTGTCCTTAAAAAGGACCCAAGTAGTTGTTCCTGTTGGCTAAGGTCAGTGCTATATCCTAGTGGTGTTTTTGCCTTTGTAAAAGATAGAACATGAAAGGAAAAAGGGAGAGATGATCTGCCTGTTCGTGACTCATCTCTGCTCTTGTGTTTATTGCTGGTCACATGTTGAGCAGACATTGATCACAGACCCAGTGAGAGGAAGGCTCTCGCTGTGGCCAAGATTCCAAAATTTCGAACACACTTCAAATCAGCTGCAGATCGTCTTTACTCTTACAATGGTCCTTAGTTTAATTTAGTTTAAGTCTTACAATACAATATCGTCACGGTATGAACCTCATGGTACGATATTTATTGCGATATCGTGGGAAAGCTCACGGTATGGTGGGGAAGCTTATGATATTATGATATTACTCATAATCAGAAGACTGACATTCAAAAATGCTTTGACCAGTCATTTGGTACAACATTTATTGTCATGAGGGATGTAATGATATCCAAATCTCTCTGTACGATATTTTCACGATATATCTCCAGTACAATATTTATTATAATATTTTGTGGAGGTTCACACAACTGTGAATCTGCTCCTTTTTCCTCTAAAAATGCCTTCACAAGACTTAATCCAAAGAATGAAGATTTCAAAGTGCTTAGAACAGTTATTTCTTCATGTCGTCTGCACTGAAACGGAGCAAAGGATCATGGTCTATGTAGTTCCCTCTGTTTTTTTTTTTTTTTAGCTATTTCTGCATCATAACTATTCATTTAAGCGAAGAGACTTGTGTTTCAATATATTGTAATGGTCTACGACCTTTGAAGGTACGATGTCACGATATTTCGGTTATTGTTACATCCCTACTGTTAAGAGCTACGATTTTGAGCCACAATTCAAGATTTTACCCTTCTTTGGAAATCTTTCATCGAACTTTCAGCCGGATATTGGGCCTAAGGAAACTGTGAGGACCCATATTCAGATCTTGACCCATGATCTTGGTCTAGAGTGGCCTGCTGGGACATGATAACATGATAGAAGATAAACCAGACGAAGTCCCACAATGAGGAAATGACAGAGTTGAGTTGACAGAAAGTTCAAGGCGAAGAAGACCACACAATCAAAATCAAGATGGTTTACAAAGTGGTTTTTCATTATTTCACCATAATTACTCATATTTCACTGTAAACAACTTGGCCGCAAAGATATGAATTTGTGTAAAACTTCAAGCCACAACATCGGCTAAGTTAATTTGTGGTCTCATTTGTACAAAGTAGTGTGTCTGAGATTCTGTTTTCAACAGATTCTCGACTGTAAACGCAACTTGTTATAAAAAAATCAAACCAATAATGACGCGTGGTACTGAAACGATGAACGTCAAGTCAGTGTTCAAAGCAGTTTCGACCGCACTCGTGTAATGTTTGTGTGCAGATATAGCCGTGAGCAAACAAGAAAAAAGTCTTGGCGAAATCCTGACGTCATCTTGGCCGTTGGTGACAGGAAAATATTTACAACTTACATCATTTGCTTTTTGTTGGATCAATTTATCTTTGTATATGTTGATGTACATTGTAAAAAAACACTTCACGAATCCGTGGATCACAAACAACTCCAAAACAACTTTGGTCTGTTTCATCTGGATCACACAGCCCAAAACAGACATGTTACAGATTATCTTAAATATTTAGGTCCAAATCCAGCACCTCATGTGACAAAAACTTGGAAAAATTCTCACTATTATGTATTTTATATTCATACTGGTTACCCACAGCAAAAAGTGGAGTGTTAAAAGTGAAGCTCACAGAATCAGTTTTTACATTTTCTCAGGGTTTATATGAGTCCAATCTGTTCTAGAGTTAATTTAACATGTTTGGAAATGTTAATTAAGTAACACTGGACCCAAATTCCTTTTTAACCCTCAAAATCAAGCGTTATATTAATGTTTTGAGAGTAAATGGATAATACTTTGTAGGGTTATCCTGATTTAGCTAAACAATGCACAAGGTGTTTTATTTTTACACTTTATTTTAGTTAATTTAAGATGAAATTATGTATAAAACTGGTTCAAACTGTTCTTCTCTGGTGGGAGTTTGATGTGTTGGGTGGGAAGTTCCAAATTAACACTAAGGGAAGTTGAATGAACTCTAGGGGAAGCTGAATTAACTCCAGCAATATCAACTCTGGCAAATAGCCCCAACTTGTACCCCCATTTAGCTTTCAAATAGTTTTCACTTTTTGTGTTAAAACCAACTCTGAAATATTTTACCTTGAAATTTTAACTCTCCAGATTTTGCTGTGTATTTGGTGCAAACTTGGGCCAGTATTACACTATTTTCTTTTCTATGCTATAATGTTTCCTCATCACAAACATACCTGGAGTTGTGTTTTGTTTCATTCACATGTTTAACACACAAATCCTGCAGATTTAGGCTGAGTTCATCTCTCAAACTGAATACGCTCTGTTCCACATTGTGATGTCATGTGGTGATACAGGATGTGGCCAATGTGTTTTTAAACTCCATACACCTTCACTGTGTAATATAGGACCTTTAAACCATTACGGTTCCTTTAACCTCTTGCCTCTCAGAAGGTCTTGGGTTTGATTCTTGGGCTGTTTTGGGACTTAGCTGTGTCTTTTGGGATATTTATTTGTGTTTCTATACTTTGACTTTGCACATTCTGCCTGTGTCTACACGGGTTTCTTCCGGGAACCCGTCAATCACGAAATAAATGCAACGTAAGCTGTTCCTGCGGGCTCCAGCGAGGTACATCTGACCATTATCCTCCTGGCTAATAATAACACATCTGGAGAAGCCATATGCACTCAGATGACCCCCTACCTCCTGCATGTTACAGCACATTCCACTGACATATAGGAGCAGAGCGGGAGAGGTGTTCAACTGCATGAGGTAAGAAACTGTAAGGGAAATATTAGACCTGCGTTTGGATGTGAACTAAACAAGATACAAAAGATTAAGTGGCTAAAAATATTACGTTTTACCAAAAGTGTGGTTGTATAATGTACTAGTATAACTATGACAGCCATTTTTAATAGCATAGATCTTAATTTTTTTTTTTTTAATGGACTCTTGTTCGTTTTAATTGTATATTTACTTGTGAATTTGAATTATTTGTGAATTTAATGTGAACTTTTTGAATTGTGAGTTGTTACCACCTTAAAAAAAATACCTGGATTTGTACTTTGTTTCATTCACACATTTGAGTAACCCTTTATTATTAGTCTCTCCAAATCTCAAAATGCTCTGTTCCACTTTGTGATGTCATGAAGTGGTAGCTTTCAAGTTGGCATCTACCTTTTACCTTTAGTTCAGTAGAGATTGGCAATAGTAGGTCTGAAAATATCCAAATTATTCTAGCGAAAGTGTATGGAGTTTACAAACTGAATGGAGCACTTGCTGTATCACCACATGACATCACAAGGTGGAGCAGGGTGTTTTTAGTTTGAGAGAAGAACTAAATATACAGGATTTGTGTGTTAAACATGTGTAAATGAAAACAAAAAATAAAAAAAAAACAACTCTAGGTATGCTCCATAGATTAGAAAACAGTTAATAGAGTAATATGGGCCGTTCATTTTATTTTTTGAGTGAAATATGATTTGAATTGAGTCAAAAGAACTGGACAAATTTCTCAATACTTGCTATTCAGACTGCAGTCCGCTTTTGAAACACTCTTTTATATCTTGTGCTCCGTGCCTGGGTAAGAGTGATACGGTGTGGTGGGTGTGGACGGAGCACTGAGGTCCAGACAGTCCCTCTGACTCACTGAATAAACGCACAAACTGACCGTGCACACACATCTGACCAGTGCTCAGAGGTACAAACACATGATTCAGCGCAGGATGGAATTTATAACACGGCAACTCTTATCTCGAACCTTTTCATTTCACTGAGAGAACGTTGAATCCTGAACAAATTGTGGAGTTTTCAGATCTCAGACAGATAATACTCCCTACAACTGTACAACTCACCCACTGCACCAGACTATAGAGGGACAGAGGAGATAATACTCCCTACAACTGTACAACAACCCACCTTTATGTAACAGATAATACTCCCTACAACTGTACAACAACCCACCTTTATGTAACAGATAATACTCCCTACAACTGTATAAAAAGTCAACCTTATGTAACACATAATACTCCCTACAGCTGTACAACTCACCTTTATGTAAGAGATAATAAGGGGTCCAATGCAATACACTCCATGAAAGTATATTCTAATACTTATGTTAACCATCAAAAAAACAAAAAAACCTACACTTATATATCGACTGCTTGTTTCTGTGGTTATGTCATTGCTCTGCCTAAAATGTTCCATAGAGATTAAACATCTTACATTTACTCAATTACAGGTGGTTTTATAGCACAAAAATAACAGGGAGAACAAGCAGTCTGACTGTGAGCGGGGTCGCCTCTCCACAGATCTGACTTGCAACTTGGTCTGGTTTGGTCCCCATGAAGAAAGAAAAGTTTAACGCCATACTGTGAAACATTCCAGACAAAGCAAAACATCTCCATGGAGGAAAGCATTGGACAGGCACTCCACCAGAAAAGTGACACAATGTGCTTTAAATATGAATATTAATAATAACCTTTTGACTAAGAACAATTCCTCCTTTAGGGCGAGACGAAGCACGATTATAGCAGTATAAATACTAGCATCTCAAACCAGTCCCTTCAGATTGAATATTACTTCCGGAAGGCAGAAGAAACATCTTGACCTTTGACGTTTTCTATTATACAGGAAGTATGATTAAACGAAAACATGCTCTTTTTTGTCACTGCTATATCCCAAACCTGCCCCTGTGACCACATGGATGTGTTTAGAACAGATTGGACTCCTCTGCAGTCATGACTTTGTGAATGTAAACAAACTGCTCTTACTGTTTGCCGTTTTCAAAGCATCATTATGTCATGTTTGTGTCCAAACATGAGTCTGAAAATCATTATGAGAACAGGCCCAAGTCTGCTCTGAGGGCTTCTAAACATGAAACACTGGACCAGCCGCTGCTTCAGAGAAACAACTTGGTGTAGAGGTGAGTTAAGAGGCACAGGTCACGCTTTACTCAATTTTAGCTTCATTTAACCACATTTAGTTCCAGCTTTATAGAGGGCCAACTTACAGGTCTGATCTGTGGAGAAGTGATTCCATAAGAATGTATGTTTTTAGGTCAATAGAAATCCAAGTTATTGAGTAAATGCAAAATGAATATGTTTAGTGTCATACTGGGACATTCCAGACAAAACCATATGCAGCAGAGAAGTGGATTTTAGGTGATTCATTTAGTAAAATGATGAGCCTCACCACGTGCTGATACCAGGGCAGTATTTTCCCCACACACTACAGGCACAGGTTCACTGAATGTGACATGACACATGAATATACAACATATAATATAGCAAATGGATTCATCACTATTGGGAAAGAGATGGTTGAAAAAAAAATCCTCCTCCTCCTCCTACTACTACTACTATTACTACTACTACTACTATACTATACTACTACTTCTACTACTACTGCTACTACTATTACTATGACTACTACTACTACTACCACTGCTGCTGCTACTACTATTACTACTACTACTACTACTACTACTATACTACTACCACTGCTGCTACTACCATTGCTGCTACTACTACTTCTACTACTACTACTTATAATACGACTACTATCAGTAATACTAGTATTATTATTAGTATTACTGATTAAGTCTATCTTAACCTTACATATCATATACTACTACTGCTACCACTTCTGCTACTGCTACTACTACCACTACTACTACTACTACTACTACTACTACTACTACTGTTAATACTACTCCTGCTCCAGCTTCTACCCCACTCCTATATTCTTCTTATATACTTACTGGCTGAGAACCATACAGTAAAAGTGCAGTACAAACTGTGCATGACTCCTTCATATATGAATCAGATGCATTAGAATAAATTGCTTGAGTGAGTATCACATTTCTCGCAAAGTACATGTCGGGTCTGGTGCCAAAAACCTCCAAGAATCACCTCTTTGTGCTCGACTCGCACAACTTTTCACCCTGCGTCTCTCCTCGTCATCAGTATTCGGAGCGCGTACCTGAACACATGTCAGGAGTACTACAGGGAGCGCAGGCCTCTAAACCCACTTCCAAATGTCACTGTGGGGACTTAAGAGCTCCTCCACTGCCTCAAGTTCACTCTGACATGAAACGCTCTCCTCTTGTGAGTGAGATTCAGTCGGCGCTCAGTCTGTTCCCCGTGGCTCCGCTCTGCTGCAGCCCCGCTTTAAAGACGAGCTTAAGGGCATGTGCCAAAACCTGCACAAGCCAAAAGAAAAGACGAGAAAGTTAGAGTTAGGTCGTGAAAACTACAATATGGAGACTCAAGTGTAAGTTAGACAAGTTGTTAAGGTGCGCTGTGTAACTTTTCTGGTTAGGTTCGTTACCTGCTTGTTTCCATGGAGATGTTATTGCTTTGTCTATAGAATATTCGACAACAGAGGCGTGAACGTGTTGCGTTCTTCGATTAGGTGTTTTGATTTCTAAAGGTACTTTGAAATACATGCATTGTGGGCGGTAGTGGCTCAGTTGGTGAAGCGTTTGTCCATAAATCCGAAGGTTAGAGGTTTGAATCCTGCTCTCGACAAAAACATCATTCACATAACAGTCTGCGTACACTGGTGTGTGAATGGGTGTGTGAACGGGTGTGTGGTTCCTCGGTGTAAAGCTTTTTGAGTGCCTTGAAGGTGCAAATGTGCTCTATAAAAATGTGACCATACTTACAGTGAAGGATTCATCTCTCCACAGATCTAACCTGTAACTTGGCTTAATGGTGTCTCCATGGAGATAGATAGGTGGTGGATCCTCTTCCTGGTTACAGTGCTTAACAAATGTATTAGCCCAGTATAAGGTGTTTGCCACTGCTGCCATACGTACTTGAACAGTATTTCTGTTTACCAAAATATCTTTTTATGTTTCTATAGTGGTTAATCCTCCAGTATCTGCAAGATCTTTTTTTATCAAAACAGTATCTTTAATGCTAAAATAGAACTATTGTTGCTATCCATAATTTTTCAAGTTGTATGTTTTCCAAAAATGACACCAAAATCTCATCCAAAGCAAATCTCTGGGAACAGCTAGAAAATATTTGGAACTCAAGAACAAAAGAGACTTTGCAAAACGACATAAAACGACATAAAACGACATAAAACGACTATGAAGTTGTTTATGTTTTCTTGTGTTCATGACAGGTGCTCTAATAAATTTGTTAAGCTCTGTATATTCTGTACCTTTAAGTATAATAGATTTAGACAAAGTTCATTGATCCAGAAGGGAAATTACCTCAGAAAAATTACAAATATTTCCAAAAAAGAATTTGTTTTACTACTGCAAATACATATGAAGCTTACCTGTTCATAGGATGGAGCAAAAAACACTAATTTTCATACTCAATTTGAAATAAAAATATATCTAAATAATGACTGAAGTCAAAATAAAGACTGGCACATGACAAAAAAACAAAAACATGTGACAAAAATGGCAAGCTAAAATAAATATTCTAAATAAATGAAAGTTTTCTTCTATAAAAACAAGAATATCACAGGATAAAATGATGCATGTGTGTGTTCTGTTATGAAGAAAAGCTGTAGTTAAACAAAATGACTAAGGACCTTTACTTCTCCTAACAGCAGTAGTAGTAGTAGTAGTAGTAGTAGTAGTGGTGGTGGTGGTTGTTATAATAGCAGCAGTGTTCAGTGTGGTTCAGAGTGCTCTGTAGCGCCCCCTGTTGTCCTGTAGAGGCACACGGGAGAGAGTTTGCAGTGCCGTGTTTAGAGGATGCTGCTTGTTTTGTCCAGGTTGTTTACTCCTCCTGGTGGACGCTTTCTGTATCACAACAAGTGCAGCTGCTGACCTCTGCACAGAGCTGATGTTCCTGCAGCAGAACACACACTTACATCAGCTCAGTTTTAATGAATCCACTTAATTGGACGGGATTCATTTGTCTAATTACAGCTCTGGTGACATTTTCCCATCACCATTTGTGGCTCAGTAACACAGGCACACGAAACACTGCAGACCATATTTAAACTAGCCATAAAATAAATACATAAATGAATACAACTACACCCGTATGTTTGTAGAGCATTGTGTTAATGACAAATGCAATAAAAAATATTAATTTATTTCTTAAAATAATATACTTTTTAAATGTAGTGTTCACATTTGCACCTGTTTGAACCCCTGTTTTAAACCTATTCTGATGTGACATTTATTTTGGATTATGTTACTACTACTACTACTACTACTACTACTACTACTACTACTACTACTACTGCTACTGCTACTACTACTACTACTACTACTACTACTACTACTACTACTACTACTACTACTACTACTACTACTACTACTACTACTACTGCTACTGCTGCTGCTGCTGCTGCTGCTGCTGCTACTACTACTACTACTACTACTACTACTACTATATCTACTACCAGCTGCTGCTACCACTGCTGCACTACCAGCATACCACTACTACCAATACTACTACGCTGCCGCTGCTGCCGCTGCTACCACTACTACCACTACCACAACCACCACCATATCTACCACCACTACCGCTGCCGCTACTACTACCATTACCACTACCACTGCCGCCGCCGCTGCTGCTGCCGCTACCACTACCAACCAACCACTACATATCAACCACACAGCCGCTACTACTACTACCACTACTACTGCTGCTGCCGCCGCTGCCGTTGCCGCTGCAACCACTACTACTACTACCACTACTACCACTACTACCACTAGCCGCCGCTGCTGCTGCCGCCGCTGCTGCTGCTGCCACTCAACAACTACTACTACTACTACTACTACTGCTGCTGCTGCTGCTACTACTACTACTACTACTACTACTACTACTGCTGCTGCTGCTACTACTACTACTACTACTACTACTACTACTACTACTACTATATCTACTACTACTACTTCTACCACTACTACTGCTATTACTACTACTACCACTACTACTATGGTTGCTGGTGCTACTATGACTACTACTGGTACTGCTACTACTGCCACTGTTACTGCTACTACCTCTACCACTACCACTACTATTACTTCTACTTTTACCACTACTATTACCACTACCATTTGTAAACATGTGTTCAACTGACTGCCACACTACTACAAATACTGTTACTTAAGTGTTTAACTGTTATTTCATTTTAAGAGTGTTTTCCCTCTTTGAGAGAAATTTCCCGCTTTAATTGTGGGGTAAATGCTCTTATCCATGGAGTGTAGGCTGATGTAAAATAAGGCCTGTTGGCATAGCGATTAAAATGATTTCCATGTATATGTCTATTCTTATCTAATCCTTAAGTCTGCAAAATGACGTCCGTGCAGAGGAGAATAATGTGACTGAAACCAGCAGTCAGGAAAAAGTGTTCGTTTAAACTCTGTAGTTTATTTAACCTTTGTGTCTGTAGATAGGATATGTCCCGCACTTAACTCACTGTACATCATGGTACTTTTACTATAGTCACTTATACTCCAGTAATACACAGACACGGGAGCCAAGGCGGGTTAAGTGTCTCACCAAAGTACACCATGACAGTATTCAGTGACAGCAACGGGGATTGAACCAGCGACCTCTGGGTCAGCGGGCAAACCCTCATGAAAATGGACCCATAATCTGTGCTCGTTTCTGGTACTTAAAGGTCTAGTGTTGATTCTGTTCATGTGTCTCAGATTCCTGCTAAATCCGAATTTGATAGAATATTTTGTTTTAAATTGTGAATTCTTATGGCAACTGTCCTAATTTCTCAATAAAATAAAATAGCCTAAATAATTTTCTTGTGCGATAAGATTAAAAGTGAAAAGAAAAGCCTGGCGCACTCAGACGGCCGATGTCCAAAAGCTTTTTTTCATTTTTCACTAACGTTTCGTCAAAAAAGCCGTCATCACATCATTTTTCTTGCTTTGGACCACAGAAAAAAAGCAAGAAAAATGATATGATGAAGACTTTTTTGCCAAAATATACTTACGAACTTACTACTACTCCTACTTCTACTATTACTACTACTACTACTACTACTACTATTACTACTACTACGACTGCTACTACTACTGTTACTACTACTATGACTGCTACTACTACTGTTACTACTACTACTATTGCTGCTACCACTACTACTACTACTACTACTATTGCTGCTACTACTACTACTGCTACTACTACTACTGTTACTACTACTACTACTATTGCTGCTACCACTACTACTACTACTACTACTACTATTACTACTACTACTACTACTGCTACTACTACTACTGTTACTACTACTGCCGCTAACTACTACTACTGCTGCTACTAGTGCTGCTACTACTTCTACACTTTTAATTGCTGTTCCTCACACTGCTATAAGAACTTTGGTGTGCGTTTTCCGCTCCTTTTTCTTGTACGATAAGATAACAAATGTGTTCAAGGCATCACTTTGTAAGTCAGAACAAGTGTGTGTAATAGAAAACTGACTCATTTGGTGACAGTGTAATAAGTATTTTATTGCATTTTATAATGCCATTGTCAATAATTAGTACAGATTACATGCAACTAGATCTACTGTACAGTTTTTTATTGTCTGCGGACAGACACAGGTTACAAATACACAGATATATGTGTTTATACAGCATGAAGGAGAGGGCAGTGACTGGCAGTACCGCCCCCTACTGTCCAACTGAGTCTACTGCCCAGTCCTGGCCCCGCCTCTTTACACGGCCACACTTCCGATAAACGAGAAAAACAAAATCAAAAGAAGATAAAACTGAAACTAAAGAAACAAGAAAAGTCACTGTTGGAAATGTACACACACATTCCTAAGGTTTGAGCGGAGGAGCTGAAGTGGTCTTTACGCCGTGGCAAACTACCGACCGCCCCCACTCCGCCGCCGTTTGATGATGTCGCCTCAGAACTGACCAATCGCACGCTGTGGTTCAGACTGTCTCCCGTGAGGGTGGAGAGGGTTTGGAGTTAGCTTGTTTGGTTAGAAAGTTAAAGTCTCTGCGTTGGTTTGGTTCAGGTTTGGTTTAGGCCGAAGCAATGGTGAGTTCTATTGACCCCACGTAACCGTATTAACAGTGTGCACGCTCAGTTAAGACAGGAAATACAGGCTTTTAGAGGCAAAAAGGACACCAATTTACACTATCAATTCCATAGGCTACGTGTGGTACAGGTTAGTGTTGAAATCCAGATTTATCTATGTCCAGGGTGACCAGACGTCCCTGTTTACCCGAGACAGTCCCAGTTCTGAGCCAAACTGATCCAAAACCAGTGTCCCAGTTTTATTTGTTTTTGGTAAAACAAACAAGAGATGCTTAAAAATGACCAGAAAATGGGACTATACAGGTACTAGACCAGGACTAAACCTGGTACTAGACCAGGTACTAAGCCAGGTACTAGCCCAGGACTAAACCAGAACTAAACCAGGACAAAACCAGGTACTAGACCAGGTACTAGACCAGGTACTCAATCGGGACTAAACCCCGTATTAGACCAGGTACTAACCCAGGACTAAACCAGGTACTGGACCGAGCCTAAACCAGGTACTAGACCAGGACTAAACCAGGACAAACCGGAGATGTTTTGTTATTGTGATAGTCTGGTCCCCCTGTTACAGTATTAACATGAGCCTATGCAGTGGGCTGAACTATGCACCAAAAGTAGACTTATGGTCTCTTGGAAGTATCCGGTTAAACTAATATCATTAGTTGAAACATTTTTAGCAATTTTGGTTACGTTTGGTTCAAAATGATACTTCTCTGCACACACTGTTAATGCTGTTTACGCAATCACACTGAAGGGTCTGTAGCTTTGGTCGAACGTTTTGGTTTTCACAATATATGAACTATATCAGAAATCCTGTTTGGCCCTTTTGTTCTTTTTCTACGGTGAGCCAGAGGTGCCACTTTAAAGCAACACCGTGAGACAACGCGTGTGATTGACAGCTCTGAGTTTAAACGTCAAAGTTCATCGTGGTCGGGTCGGAGGGAGGGGCGGGAAACTCCACTTGTACAGCTCCACGTTTTAAAGCAAGATATCGCGCTACATTAACTTCCATTTCTGTTTTTTATCTGCAGATTTTGGTCCTGTTTGAGCAAAAAAGTCCTTCTGAGGTATCGGTACATAACGAAGTAACTTTTTCATTTCCTTAAAAATGCATAAATGCAGTACAGAGACAAAAGTATCAAAATAGAACTAGCTAAAGATAAATATACAAACGGTCGTCACCTAAACCACTGATCTAACAATTAATCTTTTCATTTTTTCAGCGATAATACATTTTAAAAAATCAGCGTCCCAGACGTTTCATGAAGAACCAATAAAAATGGAAAGAAAAACTATTATTAAAAACCAAAGATACCTGCAGCACTTAAAATGATAAATACAAACACATAAGCAACAGTAGAAGAGCGGAGAGCTTTACAACGCTGCGAAAAAGAAACAAAAATCAACCCTAAACAGAATCAAATGCCCTGGAAAGAGAAGTCAAGCATAATATACAAGAATACATTATGAGGGAAACAAAATGGCCGCCTGTGGCACGGATCTGGCAGGTCACAGGGTGCAGCTAAAGTTTTATGCAGCAGTTCCTCTGGGTTTGGATATCAGAACGGTTTGGGTAGAACGTAAAAGTGTGGCGTAAAATCAAAGCGTCTCATTGGGCGAGAGGAAGAAAGGGGCGGAGCTCTGTGGGAGTCTTTGGATATTTGAATAGTGTCAGAGCCGCGTAGCCCCCTCTAGTGGTCAGTTAGTGTGGCGCGGGCGGCCCTGCGTACACGGGGTTTTTTATGAACTGAGAAAAAGCACATTGAGGGGCGGGAGACACTCACCTACTAACTACTAAATTGATGGTTTAATCCCAGCTAATCAGAACGTTTACTGTCAATGTGTCCTTGGGCAAGACACTTCACCCACAGTGTCAAAAATAAGTGTGGGGGCAGGGGTTTAATTGATAGAAATTTGCTCACTAGTGGGCTGATGGTTTGATCCCCACTAATAGAAACATATACTGACATTGTGTCCTTGGGCAAGACACTTCACCCACATTGTTAAAAATACATTTTGTAGGCGCAGTAGTTAAATTGATAGAGATTTGCCCAATAGCAGGTTGATGGTTTGATCCCCACTAATTAGAAAGTACACTGTCATTGTGTCACTGGGCAAGACACTTCACCCACAATGTTAAAAATACACTTTGTAGGAGTTAAAAGATAGAGATTTGCCCAGTAGCAGGTTGATGGTTTGATCCCCATTAATAGAAAGGCATACTGGCATTGTGTTATTGGGCAAGACACTTCACCCACACTGTCAAATACAACTTAGTGAGGCCAGAAGCTTAATTTCTGATGGTAATAATTATTTTCAGTAATTGTTTTCAAAATCCGAATACGCTAGTTCAGTTTTGTTTACATTTTCACAAATAAATTTTTTTTTGGAGCAGGGGGTTTGATTTCAGTTCATAAAAACACCATTGTGTAAACAGGGCCTAGGTACTTCCCAGCCAGAGACGCTTCATGTGGTCGAAGGAGAGGTAGTCGTTTCACTTTTGTATTTTTGGGCTAGAGTCCAGATCAGCGTTTAAAATATCAGTCTTACAGTAACAATCGTTTTGGCATTTGTTATTGATATTATAGAAGAATGGTGAAAGAAGAAAAATACACCGGAGTTCATCTCCCATTGGCTATCGTTGAACTGTCTTTGAAAAGGAGGTAGTGTTATTTTTGGTTTTCAAGATGTCAGCCTACCACTTCTGTTAGAAAGTCCTCATGTTTTGACCATAAAATTATCACAAACGTGGTTATATTAAATGAAATACAAGAGAAAATTTGGAGTAAAATATAAGAATTAAATGTATTTTTCCCATTATTATTTTTGAAATGGTCCCTCTTCAACAGTGCTCTTATTTGGCAGACCTCATAGGGCACATCTGGGTTACACCACAGGATATACTGTATGTTTTAAAGCTTGTTTGTAGATATCACCTTGGTAAAAACATGGGCTCAAATGCGCACCTAAAATGGGTCAGTGTTTTGTATGGAATAGGATTAAACTAGTGTGGCATTAAAGGACAAGTTAAGCTATCAGTTACAGCTAAATTTAAATGATCAAAAAGAATTATTTATTTATTTTAAATAAAATAAAAAAATATCAGAAATATCAGAAATTGTAAATAAAAATACTTGGTAATTTTTAGAATATGTTCCTATTTCTAAAAAAAAGTATAATACTTAAAATTATTTTAAAAATTTGGGCAAAAAAAATTCAGATGGAAACAGAAACAGCTCTTGTGTAGTGGTATATATTTATCTTTTTTGTTAATCATGGTTCTCTCAAATATTTTTATTTTATTACAGTTATTTTTAAGCTTGTGATTTGTTGTTTTGACTTGTCCTTCAGGGCCACCGTAGCACACCTTTTAGTGTTTTGATATTGTGGAGTTGTGTAACATTGGTCATTTTGGAATTTTTTTTTTTTTTTTACATTTTTCCTTTTTTTCTTTTTTTTGGAATGGTCAGCAATGTTCCCAGATAGTGGATATAATTTTAATTTGAAACTCCTGCTTTGTTGTCATTTGGCCAGTACTTTCAAAATAAGAGTCTTTCAATAAAGGGCATTTAAGTAAACTACAGGGTTTTTGGTTTTCTACACATTTCTTTGGTTAACCTGTAACAAAAAATAAAAACGGGAATACGCCTCGATAAACATAATATTAAATTTGGCATGGCACGGTAAAGAACGCTTTAAATGCTCACAGAATACAAGCGAAAATTATAAATCTGTAACACACACAGTGAATGGCAGGTCAAGTCTAGACAGTAACTAGTACAACCATATAGAGCTTTGAGTTCGAGCTAAGCAGAAGTTGCCAGATTTGGTTTCCCACGTCTAAAATCCCCCTTTTTTATCGATCGTTTTGGACACAGTTCAAGGAGGGGATCTTAGTGGGTTTGAGGTATTCTCTTGCTGCAGTAATACATTTTTTTGAATATATATTTTTAAAGCATTACCGATATTCCTCAAAGTAAATACAACAGGAAAAGTGAGAGAAAAAGTTAAATAATAATAATAATAGTCATGTTGTCTGGAAAATGGCAACTTTTAAGTGCTAAGTCCAATTTTTTTTGCTTGCTACACTTGGGACAATACTGCTTTATCTTTCTTAAATTTTGGAATGGTGTGAACAAAAATAAAAACAAATTACGGTATAAACAT